>KQ435859.1:910354-933400 GCA_001276565.1 Melipona quadrifasciata
CTTTTCTTTTCCTCGGCGGTGCGTTCGGTTTCGGTGGAGTTTGTCTAACAGAAATTGCGAATTTAAAACACAATTTGAAATACAATTACGTTTTAATTGTGCGTTTTTAAATGAATTCGAAAGCGAAAACGTGCGAGGTTTACGTTTTGGTTGATTGATTCACATGTATTTGATTGGAGTATTTTGAGCAAAGTGAAATAAGTTTTGAGGAAAAATAATTTTTCACCGAGATTCCACTTTGTTAATTATAAAAGCTGGAATTTTTTTCTTAAAGAGAAAACTACAATTTATCAATTAGTGTGTATTTTAAGGCGAAGAGAAGTGAAAAAATGTACAAATTTGTTATAAAAATAATCAATTTTAGGAGTACTGACAAAGACGGTCGATCCCTCATCTTGACGATGTTAGAAAATCAGAATGACCTTGAGCTAGAAGAGTACATTATCAATTGAACTTCGTCAAAGATACATTGATTGAAATTTTCTTTTAAATTTCTGAATATTCTAATTGTTTAAATATTATTCAATGTTAATTTATTTATAACGACTAAATCATTAATTTATTTCTTAGTACTGTTTGGAAATTTTTATTAATTATTCAATTAAACAATTCTAAAAATAAATTTAATTTTTCTGTATTTATTACTAATGATAATTTTAATACTTCGTTTATAACAGTTAGAGTTTTAATTGATTTTTACTATACAATTTAACAGTTTTATTCATTTATTTGTAATAATTTTATTCATTTTTTCGATACTTTTCAACAATATTTGACAGTTTTTGCTCAAATATATTGATAGAAGAAATTAAATCAATTATCCTATAGCATTTTTTAACAATTCCAGATAATTCTATTTTAGAATTCTTTCAGTTCTATTACAGCGATTAAATTATTTATTCATTTTCTTAATGCACACGGTGTGAAAGCGAATCTATAAAATATTCATAGCGAAGAAGTTCCTATAGTAGTACGTAAAGTAATTTTCTACCGTGATTTTATTTTCTTCAATTGTAGATAATTGCATAGGATATTCGTACCTTGGAATGAACAGGCATTAAAGTTTAAAACAGATGGTATTAAGCGTAACTTGAAATATAGGTTAATTAGAGAGGCGTAGAGAAGTTTGAAAGAAGAAAATAATCTCGCAGAAGTAAATTATTACGAGGATCAGTTTGAAATTAATTCATAGTTTGAAATTAGCTTAGTAGAAAGAAAAAGGATTCTTTGCAACATGTTTCAAGTTCAGTTATGGATTATCAATTATCTATAAAAGCTCAGGCGCAAATTATATATGTGGATAATATATTGAATTTGACACGAACCATCCTTTTGCTAATATAGATCCTCGAAAAATTAGCCCGAAGATACACCCATGTGTGAAAGCAAAAGATAGGCATAGTCGCTGTATTAGCAATTTATCATTCGGTGTTTTTCCTTCTTCTTTTTTTTTTTTTTTTTTTTTTTTTTTTTTGTGTGTGTGTGTGTGAGATGCGATATCAATATGAAGAAAACTCTGGGAATCGAGACGTTTCTCAAATGGAAGCCGACGTTCCACGCAACGTAACTCGGCGCTGCGCTTTGAAATTTATGTGGGGGATCCGCGCCGCTTATAAAAGTTTTCTTTCGTTCGGGAACACAATGGATTTTCGAAATTGAATATGCATTTGGCATATTGTCAGCGCACGGTGGCGGGAATGGAGACGTAGACGCGGAGAAGATAGACCCCGCCGCACGGGGGGCGAAGATGGAAGAAGAAGGGTGGAAGGATCTCGAAACGAACCATGGAGAATTGAAGTCCCCGGGAAAAATCTCAAGTGTCGAAAGAGAGAGAGAGAGAGAGAGAGAGAGAGAGAGAGAGAGAGAATAAGGGAGTGAGAAGGAGAGGAAAGGTGAGTAACACCTAGCTGGCGCGGTGCGCCTAAGGAGAATATAAATTTTCATTAAAGCGGGGTAGTAAAAGTAGCGCGACGTCTCTATCTTAAAAGGAAAATACTCGTCCCGTCACTCGATTTCTCTTACTCTCGTACAAATTTTTAAGAAGTCTGCTCCGTCGAAATTTATGAAAACCCCGGCGGTGCTCGGTGCGTCTTTGTGAATGTTTAATGGCGCGTTATTGACGCCGATGCGAGACTCCTGACGCGAGAAAAGTGGCGTGATAACTCGGGCAACTGAAAAATTGATAAAATTGATTCCTTAGTTGCAGTTTGAACTGTTATTAAAATTGCAATTTCAACTGTTTAAGAGTGTCGTGGAGAATAAAAAAGTATAACGCGTGTATATGCGAGTTTATCGAAATTTTAAAGTGGGAAAAAACTTCTGTGAGAATGGAGTTATCGTCGAATACACTTTTTACGTCGCGCTCCTCTATGAAAAGAGAACAACTGCAATTAAAAGGAAATTAATATGAAATCACACATGGTATAGAAAAATAGTATAGAAAAATATATCGTATAACAATAAGATATAGAATTCTATATTTCGATAATAAATACGTGTTTACACTTAATAAATAATCAATATTCTGTAAACTGTTTAAATTAACACGAGTTGTCGTTATAAAATAACTAATATCTACGTTTCATTTGTTACTCATTATTTCTTAAATTTAGTAAAAAGAAGCAACTGCAGATTTGTAGAATATAAATAAAAAGGATATAATTTTTTGTAAAATATAAATTATGGTGAAGATGTAAATTTAGAATAAAAGTCAAAAAATGATTAAATTATTGACTGTTCTGCATTAGCAGAAGATTAGATTGTCTTTGAGCTGAACTTCCGTCGAGAACACATCGATCAAGCTTGAAAATTAAAATTTTAAGTAACATTTCTAAATATCTCCAACTGTTTAAACATCATTTAATACTTTGAATAATATTAAATTATTAATTACTATAATAGAAAAACATTAACAAAAATTGTAAACATTTTGCAATCTTACATCATAAGGTTCCTTCCTTTCCTTTTTTTTTAATTCAATCTTAAAAGAATAACTATATTTTCCCAAGACTTTCACTAAATATTTCGAAAGACGAATATACTTTCATCTTCTGAACAGTTCGCTGGGACGTATTTTAGTCTAAACAACCTTCCACTGACACTCACTTTCTATTCTCCCCTTCTTGCAAAAGCCTCTGAAACTTTACGCAACCCTGCCAGTTAACGGCGAAGAATCTTCAAGTGCTAAATCTCTATCTCATTACCATTGTAATGTACCCATTCCCTGCCAAGCTAATATTTTCGACAAGTGCAAAACTTTATCCATCCCCCTCTAAATCACACCGTAGATCTTCGCGTAATTTATCCTCATGTTTTTTTCGCCTGCGGAATTCAACGAGAACAACGATTTAATTTTAATTTGGTCGTCGGTGGCGAATTGATCGTAATTCCGTCATCTAGGAGGTGACAGGCTAGTAGTTTAGTGATAGGCTATTAAAATATTTTTCGTTTCCCCATTCTACGTCAAATCGATCATTCTTTGACATCTACCTTTCGAGCATTTCTCAAAATAAAATACGACGCGTGGTACGCGTGAAATTAGTATGTGGTTAAGTCACCGGTTAAGTTCCGTTGGTTGTGAATTTATTTGAAAGATAGGGGCATGTGAATTTTTAAATTCTTGATGAAATTGTTTGAATTCTCCGTACTTCAGTTGTGTAACTTGACAAATGTATTCGTTCAAACGAATTTTATGCCATTTATTGATCGTTTTGGAATTCTGGCTCTAAAGGGAATTTAAAAACGGAATCAATAAACAATCGAAATAAGCAACAATACAAATTTTCATTTAACGTGATATATTTATTCTTACATTCTTTATATTTTTTAATTCTTTACTCCTTTGCACAAAAATCTGCCAAATTAATTTGTTGGAAACCTCAACCTAAGCCATTAGAAAATATCAAATTTCCGCGAGAGAACTGAAGAAAGAGGGTAAAGTGAAACAACGGTCGACGTTTTATTAAAATTGATCAGTCCGGTATTGCGTTGCCTAGGTGACGGTAACAGCGCAACTTCTCTTCGTTGATCGCCACTTCCGTCCGGCGGATGCAGTCAACAATGGTCGCCGGCGTCGACGAATACCTGCCGCACGATATATCAAATTTTTTTCTAATAACAGGCTGCCGAGGCGTGCGCGACACGCGCAAAACGCTGGTGGAAGTGTCCAATATGGTGACACTCTGAGAACGACACCTAAGAAACGAGGGTCGGCGCCGCTAAGTTAAAGCGTCACCTAATCCGTGGGATTTAGCCGGTGAGAAAACTCAGATTCAAGTTGTCCTTTCTTTTTTCGGGAGGACACGACGGTCACCACGTCCGCCATCATCCAACAACTTAACCGGACCGAGATCGAGCTTTGGGGCTTCGGTCTCCGTCAGTGAGACGCTTCTTGCCCTTGCGCTTTGTCTACGCCCTCCAACTGTATCCTCGGAGGCGAGGTCAGCTTATGAGAAATCCCTGCCACCGCGTGCTAACATCACGGTTCAGTTCTCGCTCGGCCGAGCAACTCCCTAGAGCTGTCTATTAAATACCTAATATCAACTCACGCTCGCGCCCCTCATCTACCCCTTTTCCGCCACCTGTCACTCGTCCACGCGTTTCTTCCCTTCGTTCCCTCCCTCTTACCCTTTGCTTCTTGTTATCACTGAAAGTGATTTTAGTGGAGGTAAACCAGAAAAACGGGGCCCCTTCAGTCGTGCAATGCTGATGCAACGAAAATTAGCGATTGGTTGATTTGGGTCACGTGATTCGTGAGGGGGCGTGGCGTAGACCTCGAGTAGGAGTGGCGTTGTCTGGTAATTTGTTTTGTATCGATTCAAACGTTTGCACATCAATAAAATTTTATGGCAAAAACGTCGTCTTCATTTCCTAGTCAGAACAATTACTTCTGAGCCTTTTAGTGAGACGAATCGTACTGGGGTAAAAGTCGTGCAGTTTTTTTCATTGAGTTTTATACGAGTCTTGGGTTGTGTCGCTTTCCTTCCTTCAACGTTCAACGACATACGCAAAGAATGACAATTTGATTGTTCATCTTCAAATATCCAATTATCTGCGTTATCTCTCTGTCCGTGAAAATAAATCTTCAGTCTTTTATAATATATTCGATATTAGTCGTGTGCTTACTTGATGAAATTGAGAGAATAGAGTTTCGTCAGTGGATTGCGAAATTCTTTGAGATATTTCAAAGTTCAAACATACACGAAGTTATTAAATACAGTTATTGGAAAAGGAATTGATCAGTTTGGCTTTTGCGTAGGAGAATCACGGCGATAATGTTTCGTTAGTGGACTGCGAGAGAAGTTCTTTGGGAAATTTCAAAGTTGAAAGAGAAAACTCACGTTAAAACTGCAAAACGTTTCGCACATCGCGCGTAAAACACGCTTTCCACGTAAGTGGAAAGTGTGGCTACACTTTCGCCAATAACCCGTGGCACACGCGACGATTCGAAGTCTTCAGTCTCACACTCTCAGACGGCACTTCCTCCAAGTCGTTCATCTCGCCGTTTCTCTCCTCGTTGCTCGCACCGCGAGAGCTACGTTGGCATCTCTCACTCTCCCTCTCTCCGAGGGGAACCTAATCCAAAACGTGCCGAACGCCATCCGCATTATCATTCTCGCGGCAGACAACGGAAAGTTTGTTTAGAACCGGTTCTCTTTCGACACCCGACAGCCGGGGTTCGACGCCGACAGCGAGCGTTAGTTGGAGCACAGTCGGACGTGGAAAAGGAGGCGACGTGGCAGGATGGGAGGACACCACCGAGCCACGTCTCATCCAGCAGTAATGTTATACGAGTTTCCAGCACTTTACACGCTAATCTCTGGCACGGGAGTTGGCTCCCCCTTCGCGAGAGCTACCCTCCCGCTGTGTACAACACGCGATGACACCGACCGATTACGCAGCCAGATCTCAAGAGCTGAGGGAGACGTTCTTGGTCTCTGTGCTCTCGCGACAATATCAAATAAACTTCCTCTCCTGCGGAAAAATCTCCTCTTTCAATTACACACGTCCCTCCATTTACGCCGAGTATCCGTGCCACGCGTAAACAGAGTCTGTCAGTACGAAAGGAAACAAATTATTGGAAAAAGGAAAGCTGGTATAAATAGGAAGCTTGTAGAAATATATATTTGCTTCACGTAGGTTAACAAAAAAGAGAGTGATAAAAATAATTTCAAGAGAGAAATTTTACGGTAAATTTTATTCGATGTCACTATCGTTATTGCAACCTTTTCTTTCTTGATTGGCACAAAATACTAACGATCGTCTTCAAAATTCACCGGAGCACTTTGATATAACATAATACAATGTTTCAAACTGGATGTTTGCGCGCGTTTGAAAAATTTAGATGTGGAAAGGTCTCTTGCGTGATTAATACGAGAGAACGCAATCGGAAAACGGGAGGGGAACGTCGTGTATTTCAGTTTCCCATTTGAGGGAAATGACACGCGAACAACGATGTCTATTTAGCGATGGTTTTAAGAAAATTTGAAATCGATTTTCCACGGAACGTCTGGCAAAGCGTTGTCATTAGGGAATCATCCATCGTGGAAAGTTGTCACGTTACGCCGTAATAAATTGCTTTGACCTGCCCTTCCCGGTCGCTCCGCCATCTTCCAAGTTACGCTTAAATTAACACATAATTTCTGGATCATTTGATTGACTCACCGCCAGGGAGCTTATAAGCGTGAACGAGTCACCTGCAAAAAAGGACAATTACAAGCTTTCGCGCACACTTTTACAGGGGGAGCTTTACACCATGAATTTCTCCCTTAAAGATGATTATTTGTGTACTTTGAAAAATTCGAAAGAGAAAAAGTGAAAAAGGTTCTTTTCCAACGAAAATTATCCGCAGGACTTTTGGACAAAAAAGAAGAAACGAAGATATTTCCACCTTGCTCGAAGAAACCAAAGAGGCTTCGACATTTCCGTAACCTTTCCGTTCTAAATGAAATTGTTTCCGTTAAACGGTGCTTTTGGTAAAATCGTTGGCAACTTTTATTCGGATATTTTTATTTCGATTTTCGCAAAGCGGAAAAACTATTTTCCGTTAGAAAATGGGATATCATCTGTAAACGGATCGTTCAAATTGAATACGCGAATAGAATAGAAGGGCACGTACAAATATATCGAATGAAATTGCAACAAAAGCTGGTTATTTTTTCCTTTGTCGTTTATTTTCAGGGAAGCCAGTTATTTTTCGCGGTTAAAATCCACTTTTACGATTAATTACTGCCACAAAATCATCAATATCAAAATCATAATTATTAATTAAATTTAAATTTAATTTCCTTATCTGCTGCTATTTTTCGTACCTTAAAAAGCGCTTTTGCCTTCCGGATTGGACGCCAATTACAAAGTTCTAAAATTCCAAAAATCGAGAAGCCGCGTCGAACGCTCTTCGCAATCGGAAGGTAACGCAATTTCCCGCGCTGCTCCGTTCCCGCGATAAATTCGCAGTGCGTAATTAAAACCAATAAACGTCACGAGATAATCACCGCACGTGGAAATCGTAACTTGGGTAACTTCGTTCGGAAATTCCGTGACTCGAAAGTGAAATCCCGCCGAGAGCGAAAAGAATCTAACCGGTTGGCGATAGACGCGTCGCGACGCGGAATTTTAGTCCGCATTTCGCGGCGGCTGGCAGCGTGAAACAATATGATTAGGAAAGTGTAGATTCGATACGCCGGCCATCCGCGTAATACGCGGGATTACGTTCATCGAATCAAAGGATTAAGAATCAATATGAAACGCATTTGCCGGGCCGTTTGTCCAACTGGGGTGTATTATCACTTTTTGCTCGATCCGGCAAGCCTGTTTCCGGTTCTAATCATATTATGACGAAACCACAAACCCGATGGATCGTCCGTCGGGGCCAGCGACCGGGGTTCGTTGAAAAGTCAAACCGTATAGATTTTCCGCTCGTCCGAATTTATGACGCGGCCGTATCGAGTCCGCGAGTTTTAAAATTCAATTCCGGGGGCGATGCTAGAGAGTGGGCATGAATTTATTTCACTGCGCGTTCAAGCTTGATATTTGTAAGATTTACAATAGGATCGTAAAGTGTCGGGTGTTTTTTTCGAGACCGAGTTCATTGATACCACACGCGCTGTGTACGAAATAGAGCGTTTTAACGATTCGAGATTTCGATCGATGCGATTCAGGTTGTTGGAAGACGATTTCCGTATAGAAGGATGAATTCAATTTGAAGAGGTGAAATTGCCAATACTAGGTATATTGTAACAGTAATGTAGACATATTGCAATAGTAATGATATTAACATTTGTATCAATCAGTATATCAGTATTGATAATTAGTATCAATAGATAATTAGATGCCAATATAGTGATAATTACACAAATATCAATATCAGTCATTTTTATTTTATACAACATTTTTTTTTTGTCTCATTGATAAATACTACATTAGGGAAAATTCTCTGCTTCTGTATAATATATGAAGTCTACCTCATGTGCGGTTATAATTTACATAAATTAATATAAAATAAATATCAGTAAAATTAAACATTCAAATGAACGCGTTAATTGGTAACTTTTAATTGGAAATTGGAAAAAGAAAGGAAATGTTCCGAACGGTGGTTTGCACGGAAAGAATCGAGGAATCTAACATTGTTGATAAATACATTTCGAATATTTCGCTGTGCATTACGTATTCATTCCCGAGCATCGAAAATATCGGGAATTGAAACGTCATATCGAAGCTCCGATTTAAAAACTGTTTCATGAACAATATGTAAATTCGAGATTAATTTCGACTGTTGTTACGGATTTATGGTTTTATACATTGGTCTTCTAATTGAACGATATCAGCTTTTATGAAATTTCTACCGTAAAGTAATATTAAAATGTTGTGCTGCATAAGCTGAAACAACACTTTACATTCTCTCCGATATGTTTTTTCTTTTTTTTTTTTTTCGCCCAACTATCACGGTGGAGAACACCTGTTTTCCATTTTTATCAAACATCCGCGTTGCCATGATTTCTCATGGAACAGGATGAAGTTATTACGGTATATTAATGAAACAAGATAAAGTTCATAACAATCGTGACGTAACTCAACAACAATTTTATTCGTTTTAACAGGCAAGAAACTGTTCAACGAAATTTCCGTCGAGTCTCGATAAACCGCCTCGATTTATCTTCACAAGAGATTAATAGAGAATTTAATACTACAAAAGAGCACTACCAAACTACCGCTAGAAAAGTTGATAAAAATGAACAATTCATGTAAATCTCTCAAGCCCAAGAAAACATATTTTGTACACAATGTACACTAATTCTGCTGGAAAACATTTTTTTGTAAATGTAAATTTTTTGTAAATTAATATTCTTAATCGAATAATAATTTCACCAGAGTATAACAAGTTATAATTTCTCTACATTAGACCAGTTTGTGTTTGCTTATCGTAAGCATAACTTACTTAACTTCGTCTTTCAATTATTTAGGAAACAGATTTAGAACAGTGTTACAATTGTTAAACGTAGATATCTGTCAATATCTAACCAAACTCCTGCCAAGATATAACACGCACAATCTCCCAAATTAAATTAAACTTAAATTAACTTAAACTTTGTTCAACTTGTCACTAAATTAGTCCAGAGTGATACAAGGCTAAATTCGTAATATGCTAACTCTGTCAACGTATCACTCAACATTTTTCTCACCCAACAAACAGAAAACTATGCCCACGCTTCGCTTGATCCTCAGCCAAAGGGGATCCTCGTGATCGACAAACGTATTACGCGTCGTCTGCGCGTGTAATAGTCAGGGATTATGGACATCAGGCTAAGGAATTGGGAATCAATATTGCGGGTATTTACGGAAGGACTCGCCAAAGCAGTCCTCGCCTCTTCCTCTGTTCCTGCCACTAATTGCTCGCCGCTGCCGCTCGCGAATTGCTGCCGCTTTAATTAAATCGGTTTATTAAGTCTTCGAACGGGATGCACCCGCATTGTGATTCCTTCGTTCTTCCCCAATCTCGACCTTTCCTCTCTATCCTTTTCAGTCATCCCGTCCCCCCCCCTCTCTCTCTCTCTCTGCTTTTCTCCTTTTTTTCTCATTTTCCACGTTCCCTTCTCGCTTGCTTCCTTCCTTCCTCCTCGTGGCCTTTCGCGCCGGGATACGTATCGCGTTTATATCGCCGGGCGAGCACGTTCGACTTTACGATCCGTGTTAATACCTCGTGGATAACCGCGAAGGGTGGGAGGAAAAAGGGTGGCTGAACTTGGCGGAAAGT
The DNA here is from genome assembly GCA_001276565.1 of Melipona quadrifasciata. NCBI lineage: Eukaryota > Metazoa > Arthropoda > Insecta > Hymenoptera > Apidae > Melipona > Melipona quadrifasciata. The sequence continues at coordinate 920,607 of KQ435859.1, forward strand.
TTTTCGAGCATCCGGCGCGCCGACGCGACGCTAAGCCCGGGTTCGTTCTCATAAAGTAAAGATCGACGGTTGAATTAAACATTAGACTGCACACGCGCGACGCTTCGAATTATTTGCCGAATTAACTCCCTGTAACTTCGCGATCGAGTATCTGTCTCTCGTCTTCGGGTGGGGGAGGGGGGGAACTTCGGGACAATCCACGTGGAGGCGACGGCTACGGAATTTTGTTCGTTAGATGACGTTACTTTCTTCTTTTCCCACGTCCCTCTCTCTTACGGCTAAATTTGTCCCGACTTTGTTCGCTGCTTCCTGCGGATTTTAAGTTTCTCCTGAGCGGATTTATTTATCAACCTATTTATCGTTTCGAGTTTATAGCGTTGTCTTTGGAGAGAGAGAGAGAGAGAGAGAGGAAACGGAAGATATTTGCGATGATGAATGTTTCGTCTGATAATATTCTGTAATAATTTTGTAATATCTTTTAATATTTGGTTTGCTGATTTGTTTAGTGACGGTCACTCGAAAGGACTATGGAGATGAGATCGAATTGCATGTAGGCAATGAAGACTTTATACGTAGGTCTGTTTGAAAATTAAATTATCTTGTATATCAGTAGAAATATGTTATAGCAGTTCGTACAGAAATATATAAAATATAAAAAAACAGAGTACCTTTTACAATAGCTGAACCTAGAAAAATTATTATTAAGAGACAAATTACAAAAATCAGTTTCTAATGTCTCGAAACACTCTTTATCTGTTTGACACAATTTTGTAGTTTAGTAAAGGATTAAACAACAGTACAAATACATACGCGATAAATAAAGAATATCATAGACGATTTAATTAATTAATTTTCTAACGAGACGCGTTAGTACTTCGTTCGCTTCCGTTTTACATTATTCTGTTATTTATTGGATGAACGTAGTGCTGTTCCCCTACAAGGTTGATAAGGAGAAGAGTAAAGCATAATTCACTAATTTTGTCGAAGCGTAATTCGTGGTGCAATAAATCCAGGAACATCAACGATGATTAAACAATACATGGCTGCGCGTGTAAGCGGGAGCTTAGATAAGCTTTGGGTTAAGCTCGTGCGCCAGTGTTCGTGCACTAGAGATTTGTGTAAATTTACCGTCTCGTAGTACTCGCACATTCTCCTTGATAGTTAGTGATTTGCATTGCATTATGTGTCTGCAACGGCACATAATCGCAACGAAATTCGCATATGTACGTAACGTACGAAATAGAATTCACTTCGTCACAATTGAAGTTGCTACATTTTATGTTTCAATTCGCCCTGAAATCTCAACTCTGTCGCTTAATTGAATTTCAATCAAATTGAAAGCTTATCGATGGAATAAGAATTGCCAAGAAAATAACTTAATTTGATTCTCGCCTGAGAAATGACGTTTAAAATTCGATATCCGATATCGAGATTAAACGTATTTTTATCATTTGCCGAAGTAATTTTATTTTTTTTTTAAATCGATTTCTCAGATGTTCCTCAATTCGATTCTATTATTAAACAAATAATATAATAGCAACTTCAACGTTCAATATTTGCAAGTGTTTTTAAATTGTTCGTAGTTTTCGCGTATCTTCACTTCTCGATTATCTATCTTTAATCTATAACATATAAAAAGATCATCTATGAAAAAAATTCCCTTCTAGGATGAAAATTTGCACGTGATGCATGGTGCAGCAGAATAAATCGCAGAACAATGCTTAATCGTTTAATCAATGCAGGTTTCATTTTTTTAATTGAATTATCAACTCGGCTAAATATCCTTTCAGCAGTGTCAAACAACTAACACAATCGTAATATCAGATTTAATTTTCTCGTGACTTGGCGATATATCATTTTTTGGCCTTTTGAACACTCTTTAAACATACGTCTGCAATCTCAGAAAAAAGGAAAAAGAAAAGGAAGCTACGTAATCGTCGCGTGTCGCGTTCCGCAATTCGAGGCGAGCAAAACGGCTGTATTCTGCGTGGCGAGCTGAGGAATCACGTGCTCTTAAAAGAAACAGTCGGGGGTGGGGAACGAGCGAGAGCGGCTTTCATCTTTCGTTGCATCCACGGCACACATATTTATTCAACGTGCGTAGGCTGCTCGTCTCGTAGAACGACGCGGGCGTCGACGTATTCTCTTTATTCAACGGGGAACGCCAACGGGACGTTCGCGAAATCCGGGGACGACAGTGCGCGTCGAACGTTTCGCGTGTCGGTACGGCCGCCATTTGTATCGTTCGAAATTGGCAATGCTTCAACCGGCAGGCCCCCTTCCACCCACCCGTAATCTTACACTGTCATATCGGTCTCGGCCACACCGTTGCACGAACGAAACCAGCCACGATAGAACCCGCGACGATCGTGCAATAAATTTCACACGCATGACTATTTATTATTTCCCCGGCTGAATTTGAATTAAATTTCCCTCGCTTTATGCGCGATCGCGCGCCGAGAAAATCAGAATCTGCCGGCTTTACGGATTGCTGCTGCCTGAGACGTTGAGGTATCGTGTCAGTTCCTGGCAAATTTTAGGGAAAAGGCGGGTTTCTTCTGGGAGAAGCGAGAGGAAGGAATTGAAAGAATATTGAATTTGGATATTTTATTCGTGGAAGGTGTTCTGTCACGAGACAGAAGTAATTACTAACTATTAGAGTAATCACGGAGATGTTGCGTCAGTTTTTGACAGATTTCAAGGGACTGAATTTTTATTAACGAATGTTTCACTCGCGCAATTGTGATATTGTAATAGCATAAAGTAATGTAAAGAAATGTGATACGATTTTACAAGGTGGATATGATATAATTAATAGTTTCACGGACTTGGCACTGTCAGCGACGGAACGAACTTGAATTAAAAATTTCAAAAGTAATTTAAAGCGTCCAGTGTCCAGTAACGAGTTAAACGAATCTCTTCACCCTGCGTGCATCGTATCACGTGTCCTCTCGTGTAATTTTCGTCCACGGTTTCCTTCCGCTGCGCCGCATATTTTTTCACCTTGGCTCTAGTTGATGGTTCCTAGCGTTAAACCAATTCGTACTCGTCAGCTTGTTTTCGTAGCCGGTGTCTTACGAGCACGGTCCGGTAAGCCGAAAGAATGGACGCCCGGCCGCGTAAATTCGTATAAGCACGTGCAAAATCGTGGCTTTCGTCAGGTGGCGGGTTCTCTTGAATTTTTACGGAAGCTACTTTTTCCCCTGTGCACGGACGACGCCCCGTGCACACGCGATGGCAGCTCGCGAGGATGTTTCTTGCCAACGCTGGCAGCTAATAAATATTTATAAATCAACGAGGGAACGTATTCGTGCGAATGATAGATCCGCGGGGGCATTTGCGCGGGGGAGAGGGCGGAGAGGGGGGGGGAGGAGGAGGAAAGAATGAATCTGCCGACCAGTGTCACTGGAAATGAAATCCATTCATTTCCGATATCGGTTCGAAACAGCGGGAACAAAATGACCAGGGTTTCGAGGCACGCTGATTCCTCTGTCAGCGTAAAGACACGTTGGGAATAATCCTGATCACGTGCGTTGTAAATGATACAGCACGAAAAATGGTACGCGCGTCTCTCTTGCATTTTCATGCGGCCGACTGTTCGCGATGTTGCGGAATTTTAGATTTCCGCAGGAATTTCGAGAGTAATAATTTTCGTCGGAGTGTGATTTTTCAATTATTTATTTATCACCGGGACACGCTTTCAGAAGAGAATTTAGCTAGCCAATTTAATAGTCGTGTCGAATCATGATATTATATCATAATTGTTACAGTATAGCACGCACACATTATTTTTATTATTTCATCGGCATGTTTCAACCCCTGAGTATAAAATATCTTCAAACGATCGAACGTTAATATTCGATATTTAATTCGGCGATCGTGTTTAAGTGTTGCATCAATTATTATTGTCATTTATATCAGTGTTGTTTCATCCCCCAAATAAAAAATACTACTTCAAAATATTCAACGTCAGCATCGTCTGAATCTCTGATCGAATCTATAATTCAACAAAATAAGTCCAAACGAATCACGCGAGTCCGTGTCGGCGATGTTTGAACGTCGGCGTTTAACCGGAGCGACGGGACGAGTCGGTCCCTTCATCAAAGTCGGCGGAGAAGCTTATACACGACGATGAAACAGCTCGGTATCAGTTTCTCATCTAACTTTGATGACAATGCCCGGCGAAACGTTGGGATCCGAATTCTATCACGCGTGGCTTACCCGGAAGCCCGGGGATCCCCATTAACGGAGAACAAAACCGCGAAAAAGAGGGCGCGTCGATTTTGAAACGGTTTGACGGTCTGTGAATTTCGCGGACCTCTCGCGGAGGTTCGAACAGGCGAGGCGGAAGAAGAAACGAAGAAGAAGGCAAAAAGAAGCGGAAGAGAAAAGGGGAAATAAGAGTGTGTGTGTGTGTGTGTGTGTGTGTAAGAGAAACGAGCGAGAGGAGCTTGGCTAAGAAGAGGAGGAAAAGGCGGGCAAGAGGCTGCGAGATGAAATTCTCGAGTCATCCATTCTGCGTGTCAGGGGGGATTCCCCGTGCGGCAGGAGGTATCGCGGAATCGCCGTAGCCGAGGAAGAAGGAGAGAACGCAGACGGCTGCGAGGCGAATGAAAGGAAGACAGAAAACGATTCGCCGTAGCCAGCTGGTAGCGATGGCCGTTCGAATCTCTTTGTTGCACATTTTCTCGCGCAACTCTCGCCTCTCCGTCCCCGTCGGCATCCTCGAAATCTCACTGTACGAAACTTGGTGTGTCTTAATCAATTTACCGGGAGACCGGAAGAAACGAAGCGGTTCGAAGTGTATCGATGCTTTTGAGAACGTGAAGAGGTTTGGGTAACTGGACACGGTTGGTAACAGACAGCCACGTGTACCGCGCCACAGAAAATGGCTGTAACTCTCTGATCGTCGATTTCGAGTGATCGATGTGTCGTTTTGTAATAAAAATTTCGAAAATCTTTCTCGAAACAAATGAAACGATTGAAACTGAATGATACTAAATGTAGTTGAAATTTCATTAGTTTGATCACTTCAATTTTATTACTCGTTTATAATATAGTGAGAGTTTAATCATACTTGGGCTGTGAAAGGGTAGACTTTTGTAACAGCACATGTGTAGGATGTAATTCTTCCTCAGTTCAATGCACTGAAACTACTGAATGTATTTTCGGGCTTTCTATTAATTCACAAGTTCTCTATAATGTCAGAAAAATTGTTTAATCAACGTGATATCTAGTATAAAGTTACTTAAAAAAGCTGCTGGAGTTGTTGAAAAAGTAATTAGCCAGATCGCGTTAGAATCAAGTGATATTGGAGATCTCGTGGAAGCCGTGGAAGTTTTATAAGTTTCGAAAGTTTCGAACATGCTGCAAGTTGCGACGAGTTGTGACAATCTTTGAAGTTTCAAACAGTTAACAATAATATCTTGATAAAATAATTGGACGAATTACTATTCGCGAATATCTCGAACTATGCAGAATCGCGGCAATTTTTAAAACGTCGAAGTATTCCGCAAGAATTTGTTTCGCCGTCATTCCCACAGACTTTCAGAGTCTCCTGAAACTTCTCTATCCGAAAAATAACTTACCTTGAAAGCGTTGGACGCCTTGAAAGTTCCGACAATTTTCAAAGTCTTTAAAAGAAGACTCGAGGTGTTTTAATTCCTTTAAAAATTCGGTGAATGTTTAACTTGTCGTCTGTTGTTGTTGATCCTCTCGTTTCGTTGAATCGTTCAAGAATCCCAAGTGCTTGTTGAATTTTACAATTTTTCAAACACTTACGAACGTTTAAGAACAGTTTACAAATGGCACGAAACTCGTTTATAATTTTATGATCGGCCACTCACGAGGGTAATATTCTATTTCACGATTCTGAATATGCAGCGATACGACTGCCGCGGGAACGAGATAATTAAAAGCACATCGGCACGTCACGCTCCAGTTATAATCGTTTCGAAATTATAATTGAAACGTTTAATCGTTTCGTAATTCTCCAAATATGATATTTATAGATACGGTGTTAAACTATTATGATTTTAATACGTTAATTAATCCTTTCACGCGTCTTTCAGACGTACCAATTAATAACTTTTGCTGCTGTGATTCGAGAAAATAAATGTATTGTTTCTCGATGGAACAAAACACTCCTGACAGTTCTGTCGAAAAAAATAATATTCGTAAAAAAGTATCTATCAACAGCGAAAAGTTTTGAAAAAGTTTGTGATTCCTTTCTTACAAATTTGGTCAATTTTCTGTAATTTCTACAAATATCATAAGAATTTTCAAACGTCGCTAATCAATGGAAAGTTTACTGAAACTTTTACATCTCACGAGAAACACTTGTCACAGATATATATATAATAATATATAAATATTATATATATATATATTTATTTATATTTATATTATTTTATTAATCTTTCAGAGTTTGGATACGGATCGTGTACGATTGGAAGCGTCTTGAGGCCATCACTAACCGTAGGATCTATGAGGGGGGAGAGCAAGAAGACGCGAGACACCGGCGAGGAGAGGAGATGCTTCGTGGGGATTCGGGCGAGAAAACTGTCAGCAAAGCTCAGATTGTATCACCGTTCCCAGAGGAAAGGTGCACCGTCCACTTGAAAACCTTCAGGCTTCCGGTAACCGCTCGTGCTCGTCAGCTTCTCATCCGTTACACACAAAATGCTTCCTACCTGTTCTCCGTTTCCATTTCATCTTCCGTCCCTTTGTTTAGAGGCGACGTGAACGCCGAGCGAGAGACGTCCGCGGAAATCAGAAAGTAGTTTCAGCGTAACGATTAAGGTGTCCGAAGGGATCGAGGACTCTTCGAGGAGCGTGATAAATGTGTCGCGACTCGGCGGGGGGTGATTAATTCACGTCGCGAATCACTGAGGTGACGCTGTCTCCTCGCAGCTTTCAAATCAACGACAGCTTTTGTTGCGAGAATTATTGCGCGCGATTGTAATTAATTTTTAAATAATTTTTGAACGATGTATCTTTGCTTGGAATAGTTCTCTTTTTGAAGAGTGAAATAATTTAGTCGAAAGGGGTGAGAATGATTAATACTTTCTCCGTGAAAATGTAACTAAATATATTCGAAAAATGGACAACTGAGAATCGATTGATTGACTTTTATAATTTTGAAGTTGAAAATCAGCAAAGACAGATTAATTTGAATTTGATTGTACGATATATTTTTAATAAAAGTGGAAGGACACGCGAGAAGATAAGGGAATTAATCAGCAATTCCAACGACAAGTTAATTCATTCTTCATGGTCGAAGAATTGAAATTGGAGCCAATTAATATTACGACACAAAATAATTTTTACACATTTTAATTTCTCATCGTTAAAAGTACAGTGTGACTGCAATTTGATTACAGGAGAATGTCATAGATGTACCATACATTGTGTAGCTTTTCAATTTCGACATTGATCATGTTCCATTCCTAAAAAAAAAAAGAAAAAAAAAATAAGAAGATACAAAATATCCAAAATTATTCAATGAATCGTAATTTCAGCAATTGGAAAGATTTATAGAAGTCTCTGGATTAACCAGTTCCAAAAGTTTCATTCAACGAGCGCTCATTCTCGGAGACGAAAGGAAACCATCGAATTCTGAGTTTCGTTTCGCGGTCGCCAGGCTTCGGCGGGACAGTTTTTTCCGTTATTAATTTCTTTCTCAGCCTCTCGGTGGCAGAATCGAGTCGTACTTATCGTTTCGTCGTGTATTCCCGCGCGTTATAGAAATTTTAACAGGACGAACGGAAGAAGAAAAAAAAAAAGAAAAAAGAAAAGCACGATGAAAAAGAGAAAGAATGATCTTCGCGAAATTTCTTCACCCCCCCCCATCCCTCCCCCCTTTCCATCGCCGCATAAGAATTGCCCATGAATTTATCATGGCAATTCGCGGCTCACTGCACAGCGCTGGGGCCAAGATTTCAACGAATGTCCGGATCCATGACACGGAATCCTACAAGTTGCTCGACGGCTCCAGATACCCTTGAGATTTTCCCAACGATTCTTTCCTGATCACTTCGAAACTTCTCGCTTAAGTGACATTCTGAAGTCTTCTATTATATACGTCAAGCAAGTCGAGCAATTTAAGTCTACACATAAATCTAAAGTTCGTGTAGCGATCGTACATTTTGTGCGGGTAGTGGGAAGTTGTTCGACGAGCGCGAAGAACGCGGGGATAATTCTATTTTCTTTTGAATTATAGACAAAGCGATCGTTACTGTACGGTGATTTTCTAATGGAATGCTTGAACTATATTTGCAACACGATTTTGACGCTGGAAATTTGCACATAAATATTAATTAATGCAACAATATCGAAGAATTGCAAAGTGTTGCTACTGTATTATTTTCACGATTAAATAATTGGCACGACGACAATGAAATAATCTTGAATATATTCGTACATGTTAGTTGTACGCAGAACGTACACGTTCTATTGGGAACGTTAGAAATTTTCTGTGCATTTTCTATGCGAAGTGAAACACCGCGGTTCACGTGTACTTAACCGTGCAGAGTCTCCCCGACAGAATATTGCATTATGCACGTAGCGCAAGGTGAAATTACAGAAGTCGGTTAACAACTTCACAATTACAGATAAGTTTAACGAGTTCCTTCATTGTATAAATTCACGGAATCGTCTCATGCGTTGCCGCGTTAATAGGAAGTAAGTTAATTAAGGAAGATGGGCTGTGTTTACGTAGGAAAAGTGACCGCGTAATGAAGAACTTAATTTTTCACTACGCGTGCTGCTTTAACCTGTTCACGTCGCAGCGATCAAACTCGAGGCTCTCCCGTTTGAAATTGCTCCGAGTCTAAATTTACAAGTGCAAGATTACCGAATTTGAAATCAAAGTTTTACTTATATTCGTAAATTATTAATTTTCATAATCCTCGGCGTAAGGCGAGGAATAAAACTTGTCTCGTCTGCCAAATGTTGCAATAATTTGGATATTCGATTTCCGATGCTCCGCGGAAAGGTCCAAGGTTCAATTATCGTTTAAAAAATCTCCTCTGCCGCGCGATCTCGAAGAAATCCTCAGATATATTCAGCCTTTAATTAAAATGCTCTTTTCTCGACGTTGCCAATATCCTTCCTGCCAGTCTCAGTTTCTATTTTATTTCATCAAACAATTACAACACACCGACAGGATGATATTTCAAAGCCGGGCAGAGGTTCGTCATAAAGTATGAAAGTTCCGCCGGTCTCCATTCTGCTCTAGGATACCTACACGTTTGTACTCTCCGTTTGTTTGAACCTGGCTTCGAGATAAAAAATCGTTTCGCTTTAAACAGCGAAAGAAATTGCTTGTTATATCAGTAACGAGACGATCTTGTTACCAGAAGCAACGTGGAACCTGTCCCCCCGCCCCCTTCCCCGGTATCTATTGCTCGGGAAACAAAATGCTAATGGAGAGCGTACTGTAACTACTAAGCACGAAAAGCATCGATATCTCGGTCCAGTTTAAGAACGCCCGGGCGGGAGGTGGGAGGGAGGAAACGAGACAGACAACGAGACAGAACGGGCCACGATAAGGAGAAGAAAAGTGTTCATTAAGACTGTAATGGGAGACGTTAAACAGGGTACATTAACGTCCGTGCTAAGCTTATAGTGTCTTAAAAAGCAAAGCTCGTTCATAACTATGCCTTTCACGGAGGCTGAACTTTAAGTGTTTCCTAATATGCCCGGCAAGGAATCAAAGTAACAATGGAACGTTGCCCTGTGTTTGCGAGGGATGAATGTATTTACAGGTTATTAAATTAGCATGAGAAAATACTCGTGGCCGAGAAGCAACGAGATTTGCAGGCCTCGAAGGAAACTTTAACAAACCGGGAGATTGGTGATTGTTTGAAATAATTCGGAGCATGGAATGTTATAACGATAGAGGAAGAAATGACTATAATAAATGACCGAGAATAATTTTCGGTGATAAATTAATTTCTTCGAATGCATGTATTTCTCTGAAAGCTTTCGAAATAAAAATTTTTTATTTTAATTACAGTTTAATTTGCGACGTGATACAATGTTCAAAATTAAAACTGCGTCTAGTAATGTTTATAAAACTTGAAGATTATGTTAAAACTACAATGGTGATATCGACATAATATAACTTTCAAAATGGAAATTTTTAAATCACAGCTCAATTCACTATGTAACACAGTATTACGATTTTTATTTTCTCCAAAAATAAAAGCGCGATTTTCTTGAAACTTAAAAATCGCAATAGCGACGTCCGCAATTTTATTCGTAGCTTGATGCAACTAGCAGAACTCGATTCACTTTGCAATTTCAATTTTTTTTTTTATTTCCGTGCCACGTGTTTTTCGTGTGGGAGTATAGAGTATGCATTCTACTATGAAAGCTGCACGTGAGCGCTATGAAACGTAACATTTTCAAATTGGCGAACGTTGGGGAACAGCGGAGGAAAAGAATGGTCGCACTTTATTAGAAATTCACCTCTGGTAATTTTGTGACTGGAGTGAGTTATTCAACGCAGTATGTCCAACCAAAGGGCACAGCCTGGGCGAAATAATACGGGCATTGGGTTATTTACGTTCGAGTTCGCCGCTCTCCGTCGAGTTCTTTTCTCTGAGAATTTAAAATGCATCCGGCATCGATATCGTCCTTATATTCGTGCACTGCGATCGGGACGAGCGTGTTTCTCGGAGTCGCGGGATTTTTAGAACGCGCAATTTCGAGAAGGAAACACGTTTTCTACGTGGAAGTCTCTGATCGACGAGCCAAATTAAAATTAAATAACATTGGAACGGGTTTCGCGTTTCGTTTTGCTCGACAAAAAGACTTTAATTTTCAATTAACTGCGTGCTGCGTAGCAGCGACGATATTGAAATATTGTTTAATGCAAATGAAAAATTACAAATAAAAGTTATTTTCTGTAACGTTTCGTGTAGTTGGAACTTCTAACTACAATAATTTTTCGAGGAATTCTTAATTGCAACAACCTTTAATTAAAATTGTCACTTGAAATTTTCCAAATATACATATTACGTATGTACCTATATTTCATACACATTACACATTGAATTTAGACAATTTGAACGAAATAAAATTACAAGCAACTCTAGTTTCGAACGAGAATAATTCTTTTCTTAGAAGAATCTAAACTCGAAACTTAAAACAACACTTCAAATCGAGTAAACGAACACATTCATATTTCTATAGTAATTCTGAATTATTAAGATAATAATCGATTATGTATCACGTCAACAGTTTTACACAAAATGAGCAATCATTAACGTGAAATGATTCAATAACATTTCAACAACACCACACGACTACTACTATTATATTACACTGTAATTAATTGCAATTGGACCAACGACAGAATCACGATCAGGATGCAGTTCGCAGTACAGGCGTGCAGAACGGCATAACGTCGGGGAAATGAAAGGAAAACAATGAAATAATGGGAGAATCGCGATCCTAATGCAGTTTTATAACGCGGTCAAACTGGAAGTATAACGTCCCGAATCAGTCGGCCTATCAGGGGCGAGCGACGGATATTGCACGCGATTCAGCCGTTGGCCCCGAAAGGTTTCCGAATAGAGAAGCGGTTCTCGATTTGGACGAGATTAAAGCGATTTACCGAATCAGAACGAACTAGTTCTCTATGAGAAGGGAGGTTGCGCCGGATTTTCGGGTGGAAATCTGCAGAGGGCCGCATTATTTTGTGACCGGCTGGTTCGCCCCGGCCATTGTGCGGCATTATACGGATAAAAGCTCTGCCCGTGTAGGTATAACGGAGGGATTTATTACGAATCGATAACTCCGGCCCTTGTCACTACTCTCCGATGAAATGTTTGCCCGACGCCCAAAAATAAATTCCCTCTTACACGATGCGTGAAAACTTGCACTGGCTCTGTCGATATTGCTGCTGCTATCCCGTCGCTTGTCCTCTCTCCTCTTTTTTCCTTTTTTCACTCTTTTTCCTTTTTGTGTTTTTTTTTTTTTTTTTACCTCCGTTTGTTTCTCCTTCCTTTTATTTTTTCGCTCGTAGGATACTACCTTTTGTTGTTTCATTTGTTTTCGTTTCTCTAATGAGCGTTAGCTGCCGGCTGGCAAAAGAAGAGAATGAAAGAATGGAGGAGCATGGTAACTGGATCCGGCGACGAAAGAATATCGTAACGAAATCGTGGAAGAAAAAAAGATTGTTCCACGGTTTTTAGTGCGTGTTAATTGTATTGTGAGAGGGGTAACTCGGCTTTATGAACTGCATTTAGAGCCATGCATGGAAATTAACGTTTAAACGATTGTACATTTTGCGCGAGGGAATTTCTTTGAAAATGTCGTAGAACCGAGAATCTGAAATTTCTGTTTATCGTTGCACTGAATTTTATATATTCCTGAATTTTGCAAATATTATTATTTCTGGTACAAAAGATTGTGTACACCATATAATGATACAGACAATGAGTATTAATCAACTATACTAAAGAAAAGATTGATTTTAAGTCCTTCTAGAGTCCTCGTTACAAATGTGGCTGACAATCCATTGATCTGAACTACTGAAAATCTTGCTTAACACGAGATACAATTCTACAATAATTCCATTTCAAAGAGGAAACGATGATATTTGTCTTTTAATGTGGATTCCGAATAAAAGTCGAAATTATTTATTTTAAAACAATTATTTACGCATCCACTCATGACATTTATTACTGAATTGCATCAAGTTTTCATTCCGAACAACCTATACCGATTTAAAGTAAAAAAAATTCGTATCTCAGTACGATTCGTCTCACTGAAAGGCCCAGAAG
>KQ435859.1:939499-964535 GCA_001276565.1 Melipona quadrifasciata
TATAACATTATTGTATGTGATAGCGTCGCTGTAATTTGTCTAGATTCTGCAGTTTAAATTAAAAAATTTACGCAATTTGTTAAATTCTGCTTAAACTCTGCACAAAACACTCCCGCCCCAATTCGTTTCTTGAATTACTCCATCGTTTTATTAAATGTCACGCTGTGAAGCCTGGTACTACACGGCGCACAAACGCGGAAACGCGTGATAAATAGAATCAGTCTATGGAATCTGGAATAATTCAGAGTTCAAGTGCTACTGACACTGCCAAATTAACGAGGCAGTTGCGTAAACTTCACGGCAGTAATTCGTGTGTCTGGAATCGATTACCTTTCCCGGTTCGTGCCCTAAACACAGTCCCTTCACTGATAGTTCCTGTAGCGCGCCGATGAAATTCCCAATGTCTCATTTTCTCGCATTCTACGACTACAGACGTTGATAAATTGGCGACGCAGTTGGATTCGTATAATTTTTGAAAAACGTCGCTTCAAGACTTGAACAGTTTTAATAATTCTAAAGTTTAATATAAAGCCATTTTTAATTATCCTCTGTAGAGTAGAAATTATTTTTACAATTCCGAGTTTTTAATAATGATGTCCACCTCGCCTTTTTTCAATTATCTTTCCTCTTGTTTCCTCGTTTGAGAAACTCCAATTTCATGACGCGAAGAAGTGTATGAAATATCCACGTTATGATATACCTAGCGAGTGTTATGCAGAGAGAAATATTCAGCAGAGTAAGTCGATACAGGAACGTTAATCCAAGAACTCAAAGAAATGAAGATCCACAATTTAACTTGAGAACTCAAAAAGACGGAGATCTACAGTTCTCCGTCGCAGAATAAAATTTTTATTTACCAATAAATAGTATTATTTAATAAATTGTTGATGAATTTTGCTAACTAAAAATGGTTTCGATTACGATGTGCATATATAAAATCCAATCAGCTACTTATTGAATAACGATCGACGTTCGTTTTCTAATGCGACTGATCTATACTACTGAAAATTATTCTTGTGAGATATGAAACACTTTCTCTCAAGTTTCCTCTCTCTAGATTCTACTTCCCTAGTTTCCAATGTGGAATTTTTAACCTGGCTGATATTACATCGACCTATATCACTGAGAATTATCTTTGACATTAGATACGAGACTTTCAATCTCTTTCTTCACGTTCCAACAATTATTTTCAACGAACGAAATTCTCAAAATACTGCTCACACGCTACGAGATACCACGTATCTCGAAGCGATAGTGTGTTACAGTTCCTTTGCCCTGTTTCGTGGGCACGGCAAATAAGAAAGAAACTCGTTCTTCGTGGCTTCGATCATGACTCGTAAGTGCACAGCCTCCCCCTTTTAAAAGAAAGCATTCTCCTTTCAATCGCGGGCATCAAGGACAACGCGGAACAGTTTATCGTTCAGCTTTGATCGGTAAGCTCCGTCCAAGAAGATACACTGGAGATTGATCCCGAGGTCTTCGATCAGCACTTTCCGTGATTAAACTGGTCGAACATTCCGCCACAAAGTGCGCGGTCCCCTGATTTATCCCCATTCCATTGATTCGATCCATATCAGAAGAAGCTTCGAGCATGCCAACGTCTGGCTCGATCGAGTTTCTTTGGCTTTCCCTCTTAAGAATTATACGTCAAATGACTAAAAATATGGCGTTTGCTCTGTCCTCGTGTCTTTTGGTGTCGGAGAAATATTTCACAAGTTAACTCTGAATAATGTCACAGAGGCTCGCGAAAGTGTTCGATCATTTCTTTCAAAGCTAAAAGTCTGAAATTGAAAATACACTGAAAAGCTTCACGATGAGTATTGCGTTTGTCAAAATTGGAAGCAATTAATCACAACTTGAAGAATGTATTATTTATCGATCCGTAAATCGAGAATAATACCTTTGAACGATCGACGGGGAACTTGAGTGTTGATTAATTTGGATTCCGTGAAACTGTTCACATGCAGGCACGGTGCGCAACGAGAAAACATTTTTCAACGAGTGCAACTTTTTCCGTTGTATCTCCTGCGCCGGATTGAAAAATAATTTCATTTTGCTCAATTTTTTGTTTCAATTGGTATGAAAGTTTTTTTTCAAATTGGCCAACAAAAAACCTATTCCTCCTGTCGTATTTATCGTCGGTTGGTTTCGGCTCAATTTATCATTCCATTTGTAATTTACAGATCGAACGTCGAAGCGTTTAAATGTAAAAGTTCGCCGTTTAGTTGCAAAACATTTCCATCGGACGGTTCGACGGAGCGGGAGTTCTTCTCTGAAACGGAGTTTCTTGTTTCGCGTTTCAATGAGCGTTCACTCGATGAGAATCATTAAATGGAATTTATAAAATTAAAAGTTCCTTGCAACTTCGCTCGGAGTCGGATACCGCTCGAATTCGTGGCTAAACAGCAGTTTCTTAAAGGGAAATCGATAGGATAAACGTAATCTCCTTTAAAAAGTGAAAAAAGAAAAATGTAGACTTTACGTAAGTTTCGCGTAATCTTTTTAGACGTAATCCTCGTGTCCCTTTATGCCGCAGGACGCAGCTTAAGGATGTAAATTCCTCTTTTCAGCGATAGACGCTCGGCAGTGGGTTGCAAGATTGAAAAATCACTGCTTTCACCGTATTTCCATCGTCAGTCCTTGAATTTTCTCTCTTTTAACGCCGCCTTCCGCCGAAAGACCTCCGCATATGTAAGAACTACATGGAATTTATCCTTTATTTCGTTTATTTTTACATGCGGAGGAAACACACGCGCGAACGAGGTTTCTTTTAAACAGTTCCTCACTTATCGTTCTCATTGCAACTTGCAAAAGTGTATTTTGAATCCTCGTATAAATTCCCGCATTTCGTACACGACGAAAATTAATCGAGTTCCACTGTATCACTTTTATTCATAAGTAATTAATTTTAATAAATAAGTTATTTATATCAATATTAATAAATAATTAATTTTTGTAGGAGAAAAATAAGTGTCAAACATCTATCGTACGAAATTGTTATATATGTTTGAATTTTTTCAAAAGCAATTTGAAAAAATATAACGTGTGCGGAAAAGTCACAAAATGTTGCACGATTCTTTACTATTTCTACAAGAGGTACACTTATATTCGAATTTATAATTTTAATCTTTATATACGCTGCCGAATCAAAGGAAGTTTAAAAGAACAATTTCACAAATTTCACACAAGCACAAGATAATCCATTCTCAAAATGTATCAAACGTTCAAACGCGTCTCGCGAGTCAAACTGTAAAACTATAAAACACTCATAGTTCTCCTGCGAATATTCATCGCAGTACATTAATTCAACTCTGCAAAAGTCTCTCGAACGGCCGCTCGAAACGGATGCGCACTATTTTTTTTTTTCCTTTCTTTTTTTTTTTCACCAACGAATTCAAGTCTCGAACCTCCTCTCTGATTTCAAACGTTCCGAACGAGTGGCAGCGAGTGTTCGAAAGGCTCTATACAAAACACGAGGAGCGCAAACAAGGGTTGAGAGAAGAAACGAAAGCGGCGCGGGTGCAGGCCGAAGGAGCCGTGAGGGGGAGCGGAGGGGCGAGGGGCGAGAAGGGTTAACGCGAGAAAAGGGTGAATACAAGGCGATCCGCTATGGATATTGTGAAAGCTCGAGCGAAACTCGAAACCCCGGAGCGTTTCCTATTTCTTTTTTCGCGTTGCTACGTGGGCTGCATTCCGCAACGCGGGAGGATACTCTATCCCTTAAGAGATCCGAGCGATTCCCTCATATTTACCTCGTTAGGGATATCCTGCGTGCAGGTGCGGCAAACGCGGAGAAGTGTAAAACTCTTCAGCGACCCGCTCGCCGATTGAATCTCGTTGTTGTTCGTCTAGTCCGGTCTCGTCTGCAGCGAGGGGAATCAAGTTCGATCTAGTTTGGCCGAGTCTCTCCGGTTTTGTCCTACCCCCGTTCGACGCTTATCGGGCCGAAACCCAGAGTGACAACCGGAAAAAGAAGCAATTTCCCTCGATTTCTTTAGCCCCTGTCCACGGCCGACCGTTCGAAAGTTTCATGAACCGTTAAACGCGCGAGCTTCCATCCACGGATGGAGCGGAGAATATTTGAATATTATCACTGAAAGTGATTTTAGCGGCGGTAACGCAGAAAATCGGGTCTCTTCGGGTGCAACGCTGATGCAACGAAAATTAGCGATTGGTTGATTTGAGTCACGTGATTCGTGAGAGGGCGTGGCGTAGACCTCGAGTAGGAGTGGCGTTGTCTGCTATTTACTGAGCAATCGCGCCTGTAATTTGTTTCGTATCGATTCAAATGTTTGCGTATCAATAAAATTTTATGGCAAAAAAGTCGTCTTCATTTCCTAGTCAGAACAGTTGCTTCTTTCGGCAGTCGTGCAGTTTTTTGAATATTAACGAGAGACAATATTTCGATTGAGTTCAACACTCGAATGTTTAATATTCTACATTGCAGATATCCGAGCAGATTCGATTTTTCTATTAGAAAATTAGAGGGCTAGGAAATTGACAATCTGATTCTGTTTTCATCGCGAATTTTTCTCATTTCTTATTACTTTCAAATTCCTCGTCCTCGTCGTAGTTGACTTGCAGCTGAAATAAATTTCCACGAAGATTTCAAGCGTTGGAAAAGAAAAGTAATAAATATTATGTCATCATCCACGCACGATTTCAATGATAACGCTATCTGTTAATTCTTAATGTCATCCGAAAATAAACGAATTAATGAAAGTGCAACACACGGGTGAAATTCAATGCCGCAGCATTTCGCAATTTATTATCGCGAAAGTATTTATACATATATCGATGCAAAGAGCAAAGAGCAAAGGTTAATCAATTTGTGAAACATGCGGATAGCAAGTAGAATGCAATATCAGTTTGAGCTCGGTTCACTTTCGTATATCAAACACGGTAATAATGAAACATAATGCATTATCAGGCTTCGGCTTATAATTAGCAACAAAATTTAATTAAACGTAATGACATCGAGTTTGATTATAATTCTCTCGCACAAGTCACAGAAATTATGTTGATATTATATATACGTATTTAGAAACGTGAAATTTTAATTCGTCGAATTTGTAATTTCGACTTTGGTGGGACTGAAAAGTGCGCGAAGGAAAATTCCATGGACAGAGGAAAGACAGAGGAAATAAAAGTTGCAGTTTGAAATGCAGGCTCTATATTGGAGATGCAATCTTTCAGAATCTGAGATAGAGAATTAAAGATCGAAAGTTGAAAATTTTACTTTTCAAGTCTCGTAATCTCTACGTTACACTTTAAACTTTGTTGTACAGTGCACTGCGCTCTTTACATTTCGTGCCTCATAGCTTGCATTTCGATCCTCGCGTATCGAGTTCTAAGTTTCCTCTTTTACAACGTATGCATATATCCTACAGTTATCGTGTGCAGCGTATGCTGAAAACAAAGAATCATTTGTCCATTATATATACCTTCGTTTAATTGCAGAAATTCATTTATAATATGCACGTTCTCATTTAACAATATAACTGTAAGATACGTAGTATTTTTTATAGTATAGTATATAATGCATACTACAAAATAATATCCTATAGACAATCTAGATTTTCCCTTATATAGAAAATTATATTAATCTCCACAGTACTCTGAAAATCGTAATGTAAGATATTTTGAGCTGTCTTGAAATCTTTCTTCATTTTCTAAAAATCGTTAATATATATCGCACAATTTAATTTACCCAATTTAAAAGTAAATTATAAACATTCGAATTTAGAAATAAATTACAAACATTCCAATTGTCCACATCTTCGATTCAATCTATTTCGAAGCACTATTTCCGTGGCTAGAAATCGCAGATGCTTCGTTCGTTCGATATCTAGCTCGGCCAGACTGTCGATTATGCGTGACGGCAATTTTCAGAACCTCCACGTTCTGCTCTCTTGCCCGGGATAATCGACTCTCGAGCCGTAACGCTTTACGTTTCGACCGTGCGCTTCCCTTTTTTTTTTTTCTTTTTTCTTTTTTTTTTCGTTCCAGCAACCACATTTATCTAAGCTATTCGTCGTTGGCCTCCGTGAAAAAAAAAGAAAAGAAAAGAAAAGAAAAGAAAAGAAAAGAAAAGGAAAAGGAGAGGACGCAAGCTACTCGAGATCCCTGGAACGAGCTTTTATCGAGTGGCTTTCGTGGCTACCCTCGCATCGAACGAGATCTCTGCGCGTTCGTCGTCCGCCGCCATTTTCATTGTCATCGTACCACGTGGGGAAGGTTCACGGCCAGAACGTGCACAGAACGGCGCGAAACACTTCGTGAATCAATTAGCCTGGATATCTAATGCGATTGTTCGAAACAGGGACAGTTAAAATTGAACGCTCTGAATTTCGGCTGAATTGATTTTTCAGCGGATACAACGGCGTGGAATTAAAATTGACACGCTTTCCACATCAAGTTTATTCGCGAATGTGCTATATTTAAGCAGGAAGTAATTTATCACGTTCATTTCGATCGATAGTAGCGTCTGAATTTTAAAGATATTTTAATACGTTCATTTCAATCTGCTAATCGGATGATTGTTATAATTGAATTCGGGGACATCTGACTGCCGAAATATATTTGTCGGTCCGTCTTTTTTAAATATCGGTGTTCCTTTTTATATTCCACTGAAAAATAATTTACAGTAGATCGAATACTTGAACCATGACTTGGTTTTCTCAATTCTAAAATTTCCCATTACATATGGAAATTGAATTATTTTTCATAGAAATTGTGTAGTTGACACGAGACTGACACATCGCGATTTTCTCAAGTTATTTGCATTTTTGTCACTCTTTGTTATTTGTTATATCTTACAAAGTTCGAGGTTCAAAATTGGAACGACGATAGACGCGATGGGAAAATCATTCTTATGAGCAAGTGTGATTAACATTTCGTACCTTCTGACATTGATGTATTCGTAGATAAATTTTACTAATTTAAAAAATATTTTTAGTTTATTATTATTTTAATGAAAGAATATATCGATTCAATGACGAATAGAGATAAAGATAAATAAAACAATTCACAGATACAATTTTATTGATATTGTGTTCGAAAATTATTTCCGTCACAAAAGTGAAGAGATATTATTTATTTACAAAGATGCGAATTTCTACTATCCCTCGGGAAACAATTATCCGAAACGTATTTGAATGGTGAGCGCGGTTCGTGCACCAGTTTTAAAAGTATTTCGTCAAATTCGCATGTCAAAAGTTTCCCTGCTAATTATGTTGCGCGGATGGGAGTTTAAACGCGTTCCCTCAAAGCGTACAATTTTTCATGAGCGGGCTTGCAGCGGCGCAGTTTTAGAAGCGAGCATCCGGAACTGGCAACGCTTTTGCGCGTGTTCCAGTTCCCTGAACTCAATAAATTTCGGCCACGGATGCAAATGAACGCAAACCCTGTCGACCTTTCGAACTTTCTTTCGTCTCCGACGGCACAAAGAGCACTGATAACGATAACAATAACAATGAAAGTAACAACAAGAGGAAGAAAAATAAGTCACAATTTGCGGGCCGAAGTCGTTTGCGAGCATCGCGGTTGCGAGAATCAATGTTCCACTGTAGAACGAAGGGGAAAGAAGAAGGACAAGAAATTGAAATTACCAGCTTCGTTGAATATAAATTGCGAGATGGAGAACTTTGAGAACTTGTCAGAATGAAAGTGAAAAGAAACGTGCAAGAGTATGCGAAATTTCAAAAATTTCTGGTATTTTCGTTTGGGTTCCATTTTTTTAGCTATGTTCGTCGGAATATGAATTTAGAGAAATTAGAGAGAGAAGTTGAAATAAAAATTACACTGTGGTTGACCACGTTACACATCTTTACATTTTAATATTAACTCCTGACCCTCGCAATTTAAGTAAATGCGGGTGCATTCTAAAAAAGCGAACGAGCGTGTGCACGCGTCCAAAATTGTTACGTATAATCATTTTCAATTATTATGTTTCTTTGAGTTCTTATTTCGAACAGTGTCCATTTGTCATGGAACATCCTCTATCGCCACCAATTAGAATTTATACTCGCAATTGCCATTTGTACGGCACGAAATGGCCAATTCGCCGAGGAGGAAGAGAAAAAATAACCTCGACATAGAACTGAAAGAAAACCGAGGGAAAAGAGATCACTCGTCGACGCAAAAAGTTTCGTACCGCGAGAATCTATTTTCCATAGTTTAATGCGGAAATTAGCGGGGAAGTTGACAGTCGACATTAAAAATATTGTACCACCTCATCCTGTTTTTATTTCGCGCTACCAGCGGCAAAGTTTGAAACAACGATCGTAGTGTTCATTGGATATTTTCCCACAAACTAGTATGATTATATTTATGCAACTTCTTCGATGAGAAGTTTCTCTTTCGAAAAATAAAAATCCCAGCAAGGATGAAGCAAGGAAGTCAACATAATTTCGTCTTCAGCTTACAAACTCATAAACTTCCGATTCAAGGAAAAAGGAAATGGAATTGTCTGATATTCCGTCACATTCTCGCCGAATTTCTTGATAAGTGAAAATAAAATTTAATCGAAGACAAGAACAACCTCAACATTTCGAAGATAATTCCAGAGAATCGCTCTGACGGATCGACATTTCCGTCGACAGCCTCACCTCTCGTTCAGAAACGACATTCGTTAAAAGACACCAGCGATCCTCTCCCCTTTCCTGTCTTCGAGTCTGTCCTTTATTTTGTCCCCTCTTGAAAACAACTCGTTAAGCATCTCGCTGGCCGCTCATTTCCGCGAAACAGCGCACAGGGGCGCACGGGGGTTGGATTGGCTGTCGGGCGAACGGCAGACCAGTCCGGAGGGTGAAAATTTTTGGAAAATTGAAATATTTCAGGTGGAGCGGTATGTCGAGGCGAGCCGGGAGCCAGGAGACTCCGGGGAGAGAAGGTAGGCCGTTCACGGAACACGCCGGAGTATTTGGCTCGCGTATATGCGCTCCGTCGTTGGCGACACAATAGATTTACGTATTCGGCCGAAAAAGGTGGAACAGTGGTACTACGATAGCCGCGGGGAATCAGCAATCTTGGCAGCGGACCAACTGTCGCAAATAGGTATGCACCACTGTGCTAACAGTGGGGAGGGGCACGCGATTCTTTCCATCCCTTTTTCGTTCTTCTCTCTCTCTCTCTCTCCCTCTCTTTCTTTCTTTCTTTCTTTTTTTCCTCTACCTCCCTTTTCTTTCCTTTTTTCTTTTTTTTCTCTACGACTCGCCATTTTCGGCAATGAACACGACACAGCGGCCACGATTGTTCGAACGACCGGGAATTTTAATTTTATCCGCCGGATGATACGACTGTTTGGGGCTCGCTGATTTTTGGAGTTTACGGTTTTGGATAAATTGGAGATCCCCGCGGTTTGGATCGTCGAAAAGGAAACGTGTGATATTTAGTAGCTGAAGTTAGCAGGGATACAATGTTTTTTGGTATGGATGAAAAGCGTGTTTTTATACTTGATGTAGAGACACGTGCTTGATGTTGTTGTAGTGAGTTTTGGTCATTTTCCACGACAATACCATTAAAAGAAAAATTTAGATTCTGAATTGATGCCATTCTTTTAAAGAATAATATTAGCGTGTACTGTATATATGTAATATTTATGAAAATGGAAAAAAGTAATTTAAATTTTTATACATACTCTTTGCACCATTGAAGATTTTCCGATCCTACATCGAGGATCAATAAATACATAAAGCAAAAATGCACATATCACCGTTCAATTACACTTTTAATTATACGAATTCTTAACATATATAGAACGTGATTACACGAAGAATTCATACACGTTTGGTCAGAATATCATCAAACAAAATCTGTGTAATTTTGAACATTGTTAAAACAATCTCGTGCGTTCATCCACGTGCGAGTACAGACGTTCACGTGGCTGTGTATATTTTTAATGAATATGTGGCTGTCTAGCCGAAATGCAGAAGCACCGCGATCCGTCATGTCCAGGCCCCAGCCATTACGTGTATCCTATCTGCTGCCATCTGAAATATGCACCGACCTGGAAAAAGTTCGATCGATTTAGGGCCGAAGGCGTACTCGATACTCTAATGCTCGAGGAATTCCGACGATCGCGCCATTATGCGTATCCTGCAGGACCAATTTATTGTTTATGGTTGCGGTGCAACGTTCGTTTCATTACCGATCCTCCTTAAAGGGGGGACGTAATTAGGAAGATGTGCATACAC
The DNA here is from genome assembly GCA_001276565.1 of Melipona quadrifasciata. Taxonomy (NCBI): domain Eukaryota; kingdom Metazoa; phylum Arthropoda; class Insecta; order Hymenoptera; family Apidae; genus Melipona; species Melipona quadrifasciata. The sequence goes on from KQ435859.1 coordinate 949,696, forward strand.
TGAATTTCTTCAACAATGTACGAGTTTGATCAAAGTTAAACGAATCAATCGAGGAAATAAGTAGATTATAAATTTAAATAGTATAATTCGCTATTTAAAGTGCACTTTTCGGAGGAAAGTTGTCGGCGCATTTTTCTGTTGTAATCAAAGAATGATTGAACAAAATACTTATTTGTTTGAAGAACGTAGGTGATCATTTCTTTTGAAATCTTAATTTGTGAATAAAAGTGTGTGTATTCCATTACACTAATGTGTAATGGTGTGATCTTGAAATAAATATTCAAGTATAGTTTATTGAGAATCCGGCGCTTTACTGCCACAAACAGTTCATTACTTCTCACCGAGAGCGTCGATATTTCATGCGTGCATAATTTCTCGAGCGATTATCCGAGACGACTAAATATTTATAAGGGATAATGTACACGAAACGGTACGGATTTTACAAAATAAATGCATCAAATATGCATGAAACGCGCAATTCTCGCATGTACACCACTTGAGCATAATACTCCTCCAAAAGGCTGTACGAGATATTAAAAAATACATTTTTCGAAGCGCTCGTATCGCAACACGAATTTTACAAAAACCTACGTTCAGTTCAACATACTGTAAAACTTACTCGAGTCTATTAACTTTTCTTTTCCAGATTGAAGTCTTCAATTTTTATCTTGCATATATCTACTATACATCGTGTTACACTATATATCGTTAAATATGGTATCACGTTTTTCCTTGGAAAAGCTGATTTCTTGAGTCTGTATTAATTGATCCTCTTCTGTATCTACACCTACATAGCGACTACTACCTTCAAAGCTGTGCCACAAATCCTTAAAGTTTCAGACCTCATTCAGTTCAGAATTTCCACGATAGACGTTCACTTTTGTATTACCGAGACTCATTATACTGCAATATTATATTTCACTCTGAAAACGCTAATTTTACCTACTGTGCCGATAAACTACTACTTGCGCTTCGTAATGAGTACTGTAAACTTTTAAATTACAGCTCTTTAACGTTGTAATACTCTGCGTTCAATTCGATCGTTAAATTATTAACTTCAGAATTTCTACAGAACCTTGTCACTTTTCTTTCTTTTATCATTTATCTTCTACTTTTCTATTAATTCAATTTTAAAACTTTCTCCAACAAATATGAATAACAAAAAAAAAAAAAGAAAAAAAATAGATAAGTTACATAGATTTACCTCAAAAGTTAAAACACAATTTTCCAAAGGAATTAATTTAAGGAGCCATTTCCTCCGCATCTTAGTGACTACTATAAATTTTCCAATCCCTAATTTTCTCATACCCTGTATCAATTTCAACTGGCAGTGTCTATGATGATCGTTCGTTTCCAACGTTACTCGAAGGCGACTCGTCAGGTTCGTCTAATATTCCACAGGAAAAGTCAATGTTAATCAGATTGTCGCACAAAGATTTAACACGATGGTGACCAAGGTGGTGGAGAGGGAAAAGAGTGGAAAAATTGTCAGGGGCGACAGGACTCAAAGGAGTCTGTAATACGAGTTCGTATTTGGGGAAGGCCGCGTAAAGAGGGGGAGGCAACGCTTCGAATTTATATCCGGTTAGCCGTTAGCTAGCGAAGATTTAATCAGGATTAAAGGGCGCCGATGCGGGGTCAAGCACGAGCATCAAATTGTACCTGAGATTCCTAGGTTTCAAAGGGAAGAAAGAAGAAAAAAAAAAAGGAAGAATGAAAGAAAGAAAGAAAAGAAAAAACGGTGGTCGGTCGTTGCAACGGCGCGACGGCGATCTACGTTAAAAAGTTTACACGCTCCGCTTTCCGGCAAGTGGGTACACGAAAATCCTCTTACACGCCAAACGAAGCCGAATGATGTATACGTCTTGCCGCGTGTACATGCGCCGCGACACGGCCCCGTGGATCCGCCATGTAAAAGACCGTGCCAAGTACTTCGCCGCCGCGCTGTCAAGTTTCGAAAACTATGGCACTGTGACGCGATCTGTGAAACCGTATTCATCATTCGGTGAATATGTGCGTACGATTCAACGGGACTTTTCTGAAGAAATTGAAGCATCTTGTAGATGCGAGAAGGATCAAAAAGACTTTCTTACGTTACTTCTTCACGAAGAGCGAATAAAGCGTTTCCGCATTAATGCGAAATTAGACGTCGATATTGTGCCGTGTATTTTTGAAACGGGATCGCAAGTTCTCCGACTTTCTGTTTATTCTATTTATTAAATAAAGCTTGTTGATTTTCTAAATAATCTTCTAAATTGGTCTCCTAAAAATATTTGGCGAATTTCCAAACATTTTTTAAATTGTCAAATATCTTTCGAAGAATTAGTAACTCGAATTAATCTATCCGAAGAATCTTATCGTAAAGAATGATTTTGTAAAATGAATTTCAGCTCGAACGAGGAAAGGAAATTTTAATGAAATCAAATGTTTCATCACCCTCAACAAGTTGTCGCGTCACAGTTTGTCTACAAAGACGATTCCGTTACTTAATATATTAGAATGCAAATACTGTTTGTGAGAAGATCACTCTGGTTTCTCCAAACCAGACTCATTCATCACGTGGCTAGATGAAGATGGGTGTACTGTCTCCTATTTTTCCTATATTTCAGACACTTCTCATTGCCTTTATTTTCTGCTATAGCTGTTTCATTATTAATCGATTGTTTCATTTATATCACAGACAGATATTTCAGTTTTACATATTTTATAATTTTATTGACGTAGTTGAATGCGAATTCATAGAATCTAACGAGTTTCTTATTCTTATAATAGTATAAAAATATTGTCGAAGCACGATAATTAACACTTGCATGTACAAAAATTGGCATTTAATACAACGAGCACGAATATTTGTTGGAATTTATTAAAATATTTCAACAAAGCGAGCGTTCTAACAATACTTACGATCATCACTTGTACATCCGCGCGTTGACGGGCAATCTCGAGGAAGATTTCCGGCGCGAGCAACGTCCACCAGGAAGTTCGTAAGAACCAAACAACTGCGCCCATGTGTCTCCTCGCCTCCGTGCCTCTGCAGCTGAAGTTTCGGAAATCTCGGAAGTCTAGCCCCCGGCTAATTTGTCCTGGCAAAGCTTTCGACCAGTCCGTTCGACAAGATAAACGCACTCGACACGGGGGTCAGTCGACCTCGAAAATCGTATTTCTGTCTGACGACGACTTCCCAGGCGACGAGTTTCGCGTCGGGGCCGGGCCGAAATCGGGCGGACACTGTTAGCACAGCGCTTCTATTAATGTTGCAGCGTCACGAGTCGAATACGAGATTGTCCACGAAATTCTACGGGACAATGGGAATACGATTCCCGGCACCGGTTGAAAAATGGACGAAGTTTGTGTGTCAGCTTTGAACGTCTGTCTCTGCGAGGGACGGCTGCTCTGGTCACGTGGTGTGCGATTCGGGCAACGTGATCTGTTACCGTCTGCTTGGATTTTCCATAATTAGCCACACGAATTTGTTTCGAAATTTAAACAATTTTTTAAAACAACCAGCAAAATTTTAACGTACTGGCAATGATTAATTTATTTACACACATAGTGTAAAGTCTTCTTACTTTTATAGGTCTCATAGCTATTGATTGTTTTTTTTTTTACAATCTCTCTTTTTACAATCTAGGATCTCATAAAATTATTGTTAGCACAATGTGAGACTGTACTCATAATTTTATCTCGTTTCTTTGCAAAGCGTGTCTAAATTAAATTGATTATGAAACTGACAGATCAATGAAGATTTATTTATATTCATTAGAAACACGTACGTACGAATGTAACGTGAGTCACGGTAAAAAATAATCGGAACATTGACATTAAATCGCACGGCAATTCATTTCGATCGAAATCACGAAATTGCAAGTATCTTAAGGAGAAGAGAAAGGAGACGACTAAATGGCGGCAGATATTGCGTTCTTAAATATTCAAGCGGAAGAAAATAAACGCGCCTGGTTGCCAGACGCGTTTATTCACGAATGTAAAACAATTCGCCGCGTTTTCACGAACGGCGGGGGGGGAAAAAAGACAAAAGGAGGTCAGCAGGGAGGGGAACAAAAAGAAAAAAAAGAAGAAAAGAAAAAAAAGAAGGAGAGGAATATGCGCAGAAATTTTTCTCCACTTCGCGGTTGAACCTTTCGCTTATTTTCGTGCATGATAAATTTCCAGGTGATTACACCGCAAGCTTCTTATTAGATTCAGCCACTCATTAATTACACGTTAATTAATCAAGCTGCTTCAGTTAGCCGGCTTTTCTAATGTAACGGAGGTGGCTATTCATCTGGTGGAGACTGTTCGGGAGACTGCGCGTTGTGAGAGCCGTTTTCTGGAAAAACGGGACCACCCTTCACCCACCCCGTCCCTCCCATCCATGAATTTATTAATTAAGCCGGTTGTTTTGTCATCTGACATCATCTCTGGTTTTAACATCTATCCGCGATATTTTTGCTCTCCATCGTTGGATTGCGTTGCTAATATTGCGATAAATTTTGGCTCGCTTCAAGATTAAGCAACAACTTGTTCAGTTTCTCGAAATTTCATAAAATTATAGAAGACAGAGTGACGGCATTCGTTGAATATTAAGCGAGTCTTAATTTTCTCAAGTTGTACGTTTTGTCTGCATACGTGATCTCTCTGTCTCGCGAAACACTAAAATCTAAAACAAGTATTGCTCTGTGTAACTTCATTATAAAACTACATGGAACATTTGAGAAACCAAAATCAGTCACTATTCTAATTTCTCTTCGCGTACCGTACAACTCTCACGCGCAATATTATCGCGTACTCCAACGGAACTCCATTTATCTAAACTTGTCGAGGGACCACTTCATATAATAGGAGTTCACTAGTTTTCTCTATCTCCGATTTCTCATGCAAACAATAGGACCTCGCAGGATTCAGACAAATGGATTCAATCATTAGGAACTCAATTAATCAAGCGCCAACTGCAATTTCATTTCAATAAGTCCTCCTCCGTTTGAACTAATAAAAAAACAAAGTTAAAGCGGATGGTGCCTCGTGGAATTACTAAAACATACTCGATATACAAAATTTTGTATATCAGAATCAGATGATATTTACAGGGTGTGATTCTATTTTAGATACGATAAAGAAAATTGGCGAGGGTTTATTTTTCAAAATTAAAGTGGATGGTATCTCGTAGAATTACTGACGCAATATATAGAATATCGTATACAGAATCAGACGATATTTTCAAGTTCGATCCTTTCCAATTATTGTAATATCAATATAATACTATGCTATTACTATACATCATAATACCGTAATAATACTACACTATAATGCTATTTAACTCTTTAAGAAGTTAAATTTCAATTTCATTTAATTTACCGATTTCTAACAATTCCTTGCAAATATGTAAGTAGACTCTGAACGAATTAGACGATAATTTTTAAAGAATCGACACTTTCTTCAGCCACATAAATAACGGGTGTTTCTAATATTTTTCATAAGTTCCTTCATTACACGCACTCTGCATATACTTTCTTGTATTTTGTTTCTCGCAAATGTACAAAAACTCACCGTTTGCGTCTCACTTATCTCTCAAACTTCCTTTTAAACCGTCACTGTACGAACACAGATATCGCAGACATCGTCTACTATTTTTTCTCAAACTGCATTCACTGTATCAAGGTCCAATATCTTTCTTCCACACAGCTATCGCTTCGGAATATCCGCTGCTTCCTTTGTCATCGACACATGCAGGTTTGTCCTTGTCCTTGTCGTAAACGTCGCAGACGACGCGACGCGACATCGTCGTCGTCGTCGTCGTCGTCGTCGTCGTCATGGTACGGACTGTTCGTTGGTTGGTTGCGCGATAACAATGCAAGCGAGGAAACCAATATCGACTCGGTTCGGAGCAGGTTCGGATTGATGAGCTCGCGGTCTGCGTTGTAAACGTAGTCATCGAGAAGCTCGCCACGGTATTGGAGATTTGATTGATCCTGGCCTATATCGCGCCAGAGACAGTATTGTGCTACTGGTGCTAATTCCTATTAGTGAATACCCCTTCGTGTGCAGCCTGCGCGGCTCTCTACCACCGCTGGCTATAAACGCTCGCTGAATCTCATCCGTGCATTCGTTATCGTACGGCTCACCTTACCATAATTAAGACGGGTCCACCGGGACCCTATGAATATATGTATCTCGAGCGTGTATCTGTCTCTCCCTGGTAATTGCTTCTTAGGACGGTTGCGCGTGTTTTCCAACTGGCGAATGCTGAATGTTCGCAGATACGCGGGTGAAAACTTTATTCGCTTGAAAGGAATTTGATTTTAACGCGAACGTGATCGATTGAAGTTCTTGACGATTGAATCAGCCTGTCCGAATCCACAGGATTTCTGCTGTGAAAAAACAATAGATAGGGAAATTAAATACCCAAATAAATAAGGGTAAATAAAATATCCAAATAAAATTGGAACGACAGATGGGGTAAATTTTGATTGTGCAAGTTCAGGTACACAAAGTACTGATGTGGTATACTGTTAAAAATATTCTTGGTTACCTCGAAGGATTGAAGAAACCGAAAAATTGTTGATTCAAATTGATACTTGAATTGAGTGATTGAAGTAATCGAGTGTAATAATTGGATTGCAGATGTGTTTTCGAATCTTTTCGAGCATATCTAAAAAAAATGGAACCTTAGTTCTTCCATCTGTTAAATACTATAATCCACTTTTATACATTGCACTCTCGAATTTCATTCATAAATACATAAAAATTCGCAGTCTAGTCAAAATTAAAAAATTTCTGTTTTTGATGCTATTCTGTTTATAATACTATAATTTATTTCAGTCACAATCTTCATAAAAAAAAAGAATCTTCTTTTGCTTTAGATAGATACTGATGATAACAAAAATGAGACAGAGGAAACTAAAAAATATTCTAGAGAAGTGACACAGGTTCGTTCGATGGTAGTACGCTGATTAGTGGCGAACCTTTTTGCTTGTCGAGAGTGTAACTACGAATTTTCAAAAAACAGTGAATTTTTTAGCAGCAACGTATACCTATATCTGAAATGGAATTTTCGATCATAAAATGGACTGCAACGCAGTTTTGTGGGATGGGATGGATACTGTTGTTCCGCTTCAATTTGGACAAGTTAATAGCTAACCTTGTTGTGTATCTCTGAAACCAAATACTATACTTTTATATTCAATTATTGCAATTAAGTATCGCGAATATTTAATACACTTTAATTTTATTTATATTTCAACACACAATCTTTATTTAATTGGCAAATATAAAAAGACAAAGTTTGTTGCTTCTTTTCGTATGATTAAATCCTTCGCTTGACAATTTGCATTGAAACAATTTTATATCGCAGGGAACTTTATATCGATTTAATTAGCGAAATTGTAAGATCGATTGATACGTACAATACGCGTCTCTACAGGCGTTTGTACTAATATGAGCGAGCTGAAATCATATGTATTTTTAAAATATCGTTGTCGACGTGTAAATTTACAAAGTGACACGAAATGTCAATTAAATTCGTAGCGTCGGTGAGTCTCATACATCCTCCGAAACACTTCGACAAGCGCGTTTACATTAACGGTATTAATTCCGCGAAACAGATTTCATACTTGTTATGTTCGTCGGACTTTCCAATACGTTTTTATGCGTGCGTTTCAATTAACATTTAAACGATCGCAGAGCGCGGAGAAGCACTTCTGTTTAATAAAACATTATCTGCGACGGATAAATTTCCACTCCATTATTTCACGTTTCGTATTAATTAAAACTTTCATCCCGCCCCGCGGACCCTCTGCAATTCACAAGAAGGCATCGCGACTTCGAATATCAGTCCCGGAGAACCAAACGAAAGTATTGACTTTTTGTATTATTTTTGCGTAGCAATGAGCATTATATAATTGAATAATTTCAACAGTCAACTTCGTGTTTTGACGTTTGATGCATGAAGAGGACACTTTTCTGGAGCAGAAATTAAAAAATTTTTTTTCATTACGTTAAATTGATATGGTAAGAATAATTGACGTACTTTCTGAAAGTTTGTATCTTTAGATTGAACAAGTTGTTCCCCTTTTCAAATACATTACACTGGAATTGTTATTTTTGACTGTTGTTTAGTATAAAAATCAAGGAGGTGGCAAATGAGAACTCGTGTTTTAAATTTTGTCTCTTTTAAATTCATTTTTATCGGAAGAATCGACGGAATCATGTCAGCACATGTCGCCAAGCAACCTCTTTACCAAGTTTGAGATTAATATCTACGTAGAAAGTTATATTGGAAAAGTTCCGTTTATTTTTGTGTTATTTACATGATATCGACATCGTTGCTCGAGAAATTTTCACGTTCACGCAACAATCAAACGAATTACCAACATTCTTAGCAGAAAAAGATTATTAGTATGCAGATCAACCTGTAAACCGAATAAATGAACAATCTTAATGAAACCGAGCATCGTCGTTTATCGTGTCAACTAAAGTTTATCGAGAACTTACGATACTACAAGTTACGATCTAAAATCATTTCGACTCGTCGATTCAACAATTTCCCAAAAGCCTCCACACTTTTACGTGCAAACCAAACGAAATTTTGGCTTCGCAATAAGAGGCCCAGAAGCAACTGTTCCGACTAGGAAATGAAGACGACTTTTTTGCCATAAAATTTTATTCATATGCAAACATTTGAGTCGATACAAAACAAATTACAAGCACGATCACTCAGTACCAGACAACTCCACTCCTACTCGAGGCATACCCCACGCCCCCTCGCGAATCACGTGACCCAAATCAACCAATCGCTAATTTTCGTTGCATTAGCGTTGCACCTGAAGAGGCCCGATTTTCTGGGTTATCCCAGAAAATCACTTTAAGTGATAAAAAGAAATAAAAGTTGAATTTCCAAGAACTCGACTAGCCCTCCTTACTAGAGTTAAGAATGTGCCAAGCAACGGAAATAGCGTCGAATTCTCATCGTTCGGCAAATTAGGAGCCGTAAGGGACATTGATTGCAGCGTGCGCCTCGACGCACGCATGATTAGGACCGCATCGGTGTAATTGAGTGGGCGGATTTCCGATTTGCATTACCGTCGAAGATGTTGCTGCACCCCTCTGTTACTAATGGCACGGACACGAGCAAATGGCCGAGTCGAGGCCGAGCGGGTCAGGCCGATTTCACCTCGGCTCGGCTCGGCTCGGCTCGTCTACCTGGCTTGTGTTTCTCAAGAGGAACCCCTTCCGGAGGAGGATCTTTGGCTGGGTGTTCGTCGAGCGAGAACCCCAGAGCGCAGGGACGAAGTGGAGGGGCGGGGGAGCGAGAGGGGTGTCGTAACCGCAACCTGTGAGTGATATACCCTCAATATCCACACTTTACCCTAAGATCTCACTAAATCTCTCGGCTGCTTGCCTAGCCGTCTCCTCGCCGGGGCCGTAAGCCTGCATACACTGTGTTCCCAGTTTATGAGATGTAATACTTTCCGGAGTGCAGCGGCGAGAATCGACCGAGTGTGTTCGGTCAATTCGCTTGATTCATGTTTATGCGGCGCGTTATATGCTTCTTTATTACCGGCTGGTTTATCGGCTCTCGGACAGCCGGGCCGAGATATGGAAGGAGAACGATGACGATCATTCGTTCGAAGGATGACGTCGGTCTTCATTGGACAGAGAATCGTACGTGGGAAATGAAATGGCGCAGATTTTGCGTTTCACTTGTGTTGAGTTAGTTAGATCGTTTAAGAGATTGTTTTTTTTTTTTTGGTGCGATGTTTCATTTTTGATACAATGAATTACAGGTTTTCTTTTGGAAGCGTGTGGAGGATTGGAATTTTTTGATTTAGTGATTTGTAGGTTTTTCTTTAAGGATTTGAATATTCTTTTAATACTTAACTTTCTTAAGCTTAGAAAGAATTGCAATCTTTTTCACGTGATTGAGCATTTTCTAAATATTTAGTTACATACTTTAGAATGACTTTAGATATTAAAGTACTACTTGAGAAACAATATTATCGCATAACAGATCGACAAGTGTTACAAAGCAACATTTTCTTATTTCATATTACAGAAGAAAGAGAAAATATTTGTTTGTTATTACATGATTTAATTATTACGTAATTTCGTTTTTTAATTATCGTATCCTAATAACCACTTCATTTTAAATTCGCTCAATAATCCACTCGTGCAAGCTGAACTCTAATTAACTTGTTAGTTAATAATGGAATACATTAAGGGTTATGCAATGTGCTTGAAAGAACGTGTCAATATCAAGTAAATTAATAATTAACGAATATTATGCAACTATTAATACGTAACGATGTCTTTTCACGGTTAATGAATAACCAAGAATAGAAATTCAAATCAAATGTGGAACACACGGAGCTCTTTTGCCGCAGCCAATAGCAATTAACGTACCGTGCGCCCACATGAATGTGGGTGATCACTAACGGATCAAAGGATTCGCAGGCATGGTTTCTGGAAATTAAGGACGCGTGCAGCGATCCTGTGTCGGATGTATACGCATCATGTGCGTCGTAGTTTAACACGATGTACATACATGAAAAGCTTACGAAATTCCTCTAAATATCGACTCCCCAAGCAATGCCAATTATGCTTGCATTCTCCGAAAAGAAACGTGTTATCTGAACTCTCAATGATTCGCAAACATAGGTACTACTTTCATTAAATGAACGATAAATCTGCTATGCAAAGTAGAAAAACAAGAGTGAGACAAATGTACTTTCAGCTATGGATTGTGTCTAATTATTCTAACATTGAGTATGAATTTCCTGTAACATTAACTTTAATATAACTTGATACAAAATACCAAATGTTCTAACGAATGAAACTTAACGTGCAGATAAATGATAAATATTGAAACAACAGATAAAAGAGATGCAATAATTACATTAAAAAAAAAAAAAAAAAAAAGAAACTGTGAAAAACTGCACTTGTACCCCAGGACGATTCGTCTTACTGAGAGGCCCAGAAGAAACTGCTCTGACTAGGAAATGAAGATGACTTTTGCCATAAAATTTTATTGATATGCAAAATAGCAGATTACAGACGCGATCGCTCAGTACCAGACAGCGCCACTCCTACTTGAGGTCTACCCCACGCCCCCTCACGAATCACGTGACCGAAATCAAGCAATCGCCAATTTTCGTTGCATTAGCGTTGCACCTAAAAAGGACCGATTTCTGGGTTACCCCCGCTAAAATCACTTTCAGTGATAAAAAAAATAGAAATTGCATTAACCAGTATCAGATATACTGCCTTTAATTAATCAATGGAAAATACCTATAAAGTGTCAAATATTGAAAAGAAAAAAAAGATATAGAAGAAAGAGGAGTAAAGCGTCAGCAGGTGAAACGTTCCTCGTAAACAGCAGCCGAGATGGAAAATTAATATAGCCTGGTTCATCGGGCTACCCGCAAAATGGAAGACAAAGGGAGGCGGCAACGTTCCTCGCGTTTCCTCTCTATAACTTCGTATTTCTTTTAGAACTGTCTTTCACAACAGCTGTTGCCAACTGTCGAAGATCGCTGAAGGGGAAAAAGTGGCTGCTGGAAACGGCCGGCGTAAACGTGAAAGGAATTTCATAGCGGAACAATCTTCAGCTTCCGGATGGTGGATCCCTGTCGGTGTTACGGTGTTAAAAAATTACACGGCCGAACGTGTTTCTTGCGGAGCAACAGGCGTTCCTCTGCAAGCCCGAGAGGCAAGCACGACGAGGGAGAAAAAGAGAGATAGCGACAGATTACGTTTTAAATAAAACACGGTACGCCTGAACGCGTGCGAACCGCATCTGTTTCTTGACATTCCCCGCCAACGTGGATATCATCCGCGTCCTGAACGTGAAACCATCGTCCCGGGTTTCTACGTGCAACGCTTTACGCGCACGTTGTAATACTTCTCTTTACGGCGGGGAATATTTACCAGCAATGTAATAAAATGAATGATAAAAATACTTAGGAATCCGAGTTAGACTGATATTGTAAATTCGAAAGACTCGAAGATAAGTCTACATTTTTTTTAACGTTAGCCGAAAGACAAAATTTGTTTGAACATTTCTGTCTATTTTATTCCACCACTACCACGGTATTTTCATTGGATCTTTGTTACACAGTTAAGCTTGCAAGCGTTATTATGATAAATCTATCCTACTTTGTGACGTGGAAAGACAAAAGTATATCACGAAATATGTTCCCATGATAATTTCAAGAAACTCCCAAATGGGATATCTTTGGATATCATCTCTCGCGACGTAAGCCGAAAACTTGAAACGGATAGTGGCCATTTTTCTAATTTTATAAAGGATCCGTACGCTTATTGAAACATATACATACATACATACAAACGAGTGAGTCGCGCAATTGAAAAACGAGTCGTATCTCTTGTCTGGTCGAAGCCAGAAAAGGAGAGGAAGGGGTAAAAGTGAAATGGAATAACGAGGTTTAGCTTCCTATGACCGCACTTTTTCCGTTAGTATCGCGGTGTACCTACAAAGTGCAATTGCATCTTTTTAATGGAATACCGCATACGTTTTACCGTAGTCTGCACGTTCCGCGGCTGAGAGCATTAGTGTAAGATACTTGGAGAAACGAGTTCGTTGCTTTTGCGTGATTATACCGATTAAAGGGGGAGAGGTTTTTGAAAAAAGAATAAATCCTGTTGCGTCGTTTAACTCTCTTCCTTCGTTCGGAATTTCTTTTTCTTTCCCTTTCTCTCTAAATAAATAATCGAGAACGAAATCGAGATCGAGTTAGAAATAATTTTTTCAAGCATTAATTTTTGTTGGAACAATAATTTGGTTTCGTAAATTATCTGTAATTCAGTTTCGTAATTTTCGTATTATCTGCAGGCGTGTATACTTTTTCCAAGATTTTTGAGATACTATTGTTCTACAATTTCTTCCTAATTATAAAATCACATTGCAGTTATAAGGAAAAAGAACGGAATGAATGAAAATGGTATTACGAAGAGATCGCTGTGTACCGAAATCTTACGAAACAACTCCAATTAAACACAGAAATCAGTGGTACGAGTCGACAATAAACGCGACATCGTTCAGATTCAAAATCAACAATCGGAATCTATACAACGATCCATCAGACAGAACTTAAATTAATTTTTCTTCCAAAATGTTTAAAACGATTATATTTTAAAAATCCTCTGAAAGTCGACCAATCGCAATACAGCAAATTTCCTCTTCATATACCTTCTGGATCAGAAACGAAGCATTAGTGAGAAATTGAAAATTCCAAAAATTCCAAAAAAGATATATAAATAAGTATCTAAATATAACAGTACAGTTGTTATACTTAACACTGCTTAGATTTCACATTTCAATCATTTACTTATGAAATTGCAAATTTTCATAAATCTCTCAATGCCCATTTGTTCCATTAGAATAGAGACACGTGCTGCTCGCATACTTTTATCCCTGAAAGTGATTTTAGTGGCGGTAACCCAGAAAATCGGGCCTCTTCAGGTGCAACGCTAATGCAACGAAAATTAGCGATTGGTTGATTTGAGTCACGTGATTCGTGAGGGGGCGTGGAGTAGACCCCGAGTAGGAGTGGCGTTGTCTGGTACTGAGCGATCAAGTCTGTAATTTGTTTCGATTCAAATGTTTGCATATCAGTAAAATTTTATAGCAAAAAAGTCGTCTTCATTTCCTAGTCGGAACAGTTGCTTCTGGGCCTTTCAGTGAGACGAATCGTACCGGGGTACAAGTCGCGCAGTTTTTGTTTCTCTTTGTTCTTCCAGCGTCGTAGTGAGAATTGCTTGATAATGCGGCAGGGGAAATGCGCGACCGCATAATATCGCGTACGCTGCGATTGTTATTCAATAATTACCGCATCAACGCCGTCGAAAAATGTTATCCGTTGAAACGTTGTTGTTATTATTACTTTCCGATACTTTGATACGCGGGCCCGTTTTAACATCGCGCGAAGCGGACCAGAAAACGCGGTATAATTGCGAAATGGATAATCGTTGCCGATGGAACCGGAGTAATGGAGCAAGGTGTTTCCGAAGCTGTTTTCCGGAGAGTTTACGGGCAGCTGCGATGCGTGGATTCCGCCAGAACTGGTAAATAATGGCATTTGATAATTGATGAACGGAGAAACGAGTTCGAGAAACCCGTCGCGCTGAATGCTTCAATCTCTAGCGAAACCAGTTCGAATTCATGCATTTCTGGGATTATTATCATTGCTAATCAGTTTCGTATATAATATTCCTTGTGGTAATTTAGTGTAAAAGCTCATGAAATTTTATCTAAATCTTACTGGCAGATTGTGATAAACTTCATTCTTCTAATTAATTTTTCTCACGTTCAAGGGAAGAAACGTCATTTTACCAATTGTACGATACGTTGAAATTTCCTCAACAAATACTTCGTGTAATTAGATTGCGCGTAACAGAAATCCCGATCCCCTTTTGAACAATGAAAGCTCGGATTCAGATTATAGAACACAACCATCCGGGCAACTGATTAAAATTTTTTTCAATCTTTCTCAAACAAAAATGCAGCTCTCACGTCTGTCGTAATTATTAGATGCATTTACCGGGGTTGTAATAATATACAAAAATATCCAAAATATACTACTTCTTTTACAATTAGTAAAATATTTCCACAAAAATACTCGACAGAAACCTAATGCACGTTGAAGGTCGACTGTTTGCGCGCGTTTGTGCTTCCCGTCGCTGAAATAATCGAAACGTCGATAATCCGATGGAAATGAAAACGCGAAGAACGACGCGTCCGTTAACGACGCCCGGGAAGACGAAGCATCGATACGTTTTCGGGCAGAATGACGTGAAACGGGCGGATCGAAGAGCATTCGAGCGGGTGA
>KQ435859.1:964576-1007133 GCA_001276565.1 Melipona quadrifasciata
AGCCGCTGGTTGAAGCGCCGGTGTCGTGCCGGTACGGCCATTTACGTCACCGGTGTACCAAAAGCTAGCCTGCAGCCTCGTGGCTCGAGCACACTTGATTCAGCACTGTCGACTCGTGAATGGATTCCCACTTGACAGCCGGTTAAAACGCCTGTTGCTTAAAGGAACACGCATATGAACGCACCACTAATCCGCCGAGTATTCTCCTACCGGGGCGAACCTCTGCCTCTTCTCAGCTTCGGCTCGCACGCTCCAAGAAAGTCAACACAGGTGTGCGAACACCGGCCCCCGTCGACAAGAATTTTCATAAGCAAATATCAAATATTAGCCGTCTAACAGTCGACTACGTTAAAACTCGATCAACCTCGCGATGCTCGTCTCTCCCCAGCTCGTTTTTTGTACGTTCCGCGGGTAATTTAGCGAGTGGTTCACCGGAACTTTCGAACTCAATACACGAAGCGTTCGGGTTAATCCAGAATCCCCAGGAACCGGTGGAACAGCGAGGAGAATTGGAAAGATCGAAGCTTTGCAGTCGAAAGTTTCGAAGGAGAGATCTCGTACGCGAGATTTTTTAATCAGTTCGTCGAGTTGAGAAATTGTTCGATATTCGACACAGAAAGGCGATAACAAACTCGAAGAATTCAGGAAAAAGTTCGTTCTCTCTTGCTGTCTCGATAGATTTTAAATTCTTCGTCGAGCACCGAGCTTCGAGCAATTTCATTCTCTTCCCCGAAGAAAATCGATACCATCTCCGCCGATGTCATTTGAATCGCATCTCGTTCGAAGCACGTTCACGTTCACAATTTCATCCATCGGTAGGTGGGACCGCGTTCGCCGATCGAACCACCCTAATCAAGGATACACGAACCGTTTTCTTGGGCAAATTTGGCAAAACAAATAAGCAAATCTTCGGGAGGGGGGGGGGGGGCGAGAGCGTTAGCTCGTGGACCCGGTTTCGGGAGGAAGAAACGAGAACGGGTGGCGCGTCGCGTCGTTTCCCATCGTGCTGCTACTCGATTTCCTTGCCGGCCGATGCGGTGAGGCAGGGCAATCGCTTGTGTATTCAAGCGACAATCGAAAATCGTTTCCACGACACAGGGCTGCTTGCGTCCCAGGCGAGTGGCGAAAAAAAAAGAAACAGCAAAACTTTTTTTCGGGTCACCGAATAAATTCGCCCCGTGGGGCAGTCGGCTTTGAACAAGACCGACTCCTGTTCCCAAGAAAGAGATGAGAGAACTAAAAAAAAAAAAAAAAGGAAAAAGGAGAATCGTCGGAATGGCAGAACAAGCAAAAGAGGGAAAACGAGAGAAATGAAATGAAAATAAAATGGGATGGGAGAAGAAAGACGGGTCTCAGGCCCTTTTCGAGTACGTGTTACGATATTAATATATTACAGGCGTGGATGTGTTTTCGAACAAAATATCTGATTATTTAAACAAGCATATTCGAGTCGATGTTACTTTGAAATAATCTTACGTGATCATTTTGTATTTTGTACGAATATGTTTCTGCAAATAATTTCTATTTCATTTTCTGTTAATTTATCTCGACGAATCAAGTCGAATGAAAAATTATTTGCAAACCATTCGTTTGACTTGGACCCAAAATTGATCTAAATCAAAATAATAAGATTTATTCAATCCCGGAACTCTATGTCAACACACAATTCGGATTGTTTTAACAAACCCAAACTCAACTAAATTTTAACGTACTATACTTTATACCGAGTCTTTTTAATATTACAAACGTTCCACTTTTAAATGTCCGCGCGAGTGTCGTCGCTAAAGTTGTTCCCCAAATTATCCAGAGAGAAACGGGAACAGTGGAACGAGCACCATATTCCATTAGATATTCCCGAAGTATCCGGAAAAAAAAAGAAATTGCACCGCAATAAGTCCGTAGATGGGGAGGCGGGCTGGTTCCTGGGCAACGTCCAATTTCCAGCTACGAAACTTCACGATGACTCGGCGTAATCACCTTTTCTCTCGGAGCAATACGACACAAGGCGTGGCGCGGTGCAGTTGTAGAAAGTTTTAACGCGGCAGGCGTGATCTTGCAAATAGCCGTCGTAAATCAATAGCGAAAGGGCGTTGGGTGGGCCAGGTGGTGGCAGGACGGGAGGGGTGAGATCAGCCGGTAGAGAGATGAGAGGAAGGGGTAACGAGAAATTGAAGGAGCCCCTGGATCGTAAATGGATGTTCGCGATTACGAGAAAAATCGTGTATAAATGGTTGTGAGGGAGAGAGAACGAGTCGGGCCGTTCGATGAAGTTTTATCTGGCGGGTCAGCGCGACAAAGAGATCGTGCGAGAATGCTTCCCCTACGCGGAGGGATTCGTTCGTACGACGGTGCGCGTTGCCCTAAAGATTTCGAATCAAAGATCGATTATTGAGAGGTCGCGAGTTGGTCGTTGCTTCGACAGTCACGTCGCGCATTTTTGATTTCACGCCTTCGTCGATGCATCGGGGTACTTGTCGCAAGAAAATTTTATATTTGGAATTCATCAGTAGTTGGTAGATTAGTACTACAGTGGCACCTTAACCGCCATGATTACGTTGGTGAAGTGTTAATATCTACAAAACTGCAATTTTAATATTACGGAGCTATCAACTATGTAACATAACACGTGTTTCATAAAAGAAACAATTTTTAAAGCTCGATCAAGAAGCTAGAAACTGCGTTACTATAATGCATCTGTGACGACTTTAATTGACAATTTGTTAAATCGGCTAACGCGAGTGTCTAGAAAATAGCTTTCAAGTTGGACTTTCAAACCTGAATAATCAAAGGGACAGTCATTAAAAACCAGCAACATCTCAATACCACTAATATCAATGTCAATATTAATATTACGTTAACATTACGATCAATGCAGCTGCGTAACGTTTCTGTGAAAAGTGTCTACGTGTATTTGGACAGTTTCGTGTGCGAGTGGTGCGTGCACAAGGGGTGGAAAGATGGCTGCGGAGTGACGCTCGGCTCTGAGGGCTGTTTTCGGCGCAGCAAGAACGTAATGCCTTCGCGTTTCATTTGTCACGGTAGTTTATCGACCGCGTCGCCCGACGAGATTGAGACGCGAAGGTGTTTGAATTGTAATCGCCTCACCGCCCTCCCCCTACGACAGTTCGACGCATTTGCCTGCTGAAAGATTCACGTTCTCCAGCATCTAACTGTGTGACGTTACATTCCCTGAATGAGTGGTGCGCTGTGGTAGTTTCATGATCGGTGAAAATTGAAAGCTGCTCCCCCGGTTGAACTTGTGCGTTCTCATAAATTACGCTTGGATCGCGTCACTTTGCGCCGGGGTCTTTACATTCTGAATATTGTTGGTT
The DNA here is from genome assembly GCA_001276565.1 of Melipona quadrifasciata. Taxonomy (NCBI): domain Eukaryota; kingdom Metazoa; phylum Arthropoda; class Insecta; order Hymenoptera; family Apidae; genus Melipona; species Melipona quadrifasciata. Next base: position 967,909 of record KQ435859.1, read on the forward strand.
AATGCTATTGATTTACCTATCGCGACAGCTGCTTTAAGTTTCTGGCGTAACTTCAGGTAATATAATAATTTAAGAATAAGTTGCCTAACTTAATTGTACGTGTTACGTCTGTAACAGAACGCAAATTTAGACTACAAAAAGTACTGTCGATTACCATTAATGTTCAAGGGTTGAATTATTGAAATTGATGATGATAAATATGGAACGATTATTATGCACCTTTGCATCTTGATAATTCTGAGTTGATAATTCTTCTCGTACTCTGGTTATATTCCCATATAATTTTTTTTCATAAAAACTGGCGTACCAGCACAGTACATGATTTTTATTATAATTATATATATTATACGTATTATAATTACACAATGTCGAATATACACAATTTTTGTTTCAATGCAAACGTAATAATTACTCGAAAACGATAATTCGCAATTCTTTTTTATTAAGAAAGTGTTTATTCTCTCAAATCGCGAAAAGCTATGACCCTAAATTAGTAGGGAAACGAAGTTGGAAACGTGCGCCACCGAATATTCGTCGGAGAGATTAAAGTTCATCGTTGAAAGAAAAATACGGAACAACGGAGTCGAAGCAACAAACTCTCGGGGACTCGATCATCTATTTTTCATCGGGGCGAACTGCTAATCAGGCACAATACATCCAGCCGAAGTTGATTACATCGAAAGCGATAGTTATCGTATTTCGCATCGATCGTAATTGAATTTCGCGCGGCCGGCCACGTGAGCAGCCAGAAGTTAATTTCCTAAAGCGATTCGCGCTTCACAGTGATCCGCGAATTGACACACATAGTTACAAACCTGGAACGGCTTTCATTTTTAAATGAAAAAGGACTGTGGCACTTTGTAGATAGGCACTGGATAGATAGATAGATAGATAGATATTCGTTTTTCACGCTGGCGATAAATCACGCGTGTCAGCCAATCAGAGACAGAAGTCCTGTAAATATGCTAGAACGAGCGCACGAGCGCAGAACGAATTGCATCCATCGCGGTTATACCGTCACAAGCAAAACTTTTTATAGAAAATGCATGGGCAATCGGTGGGAAAAAGCAAAAATATATCCACGTACCGACGGGTGGCCTTTCGTCCCCCTCTCTTTTTTTTGGTTCTTTTCTTCGGCTCGAAAACTAATTGAACCAGTTGACCTGCGTATTGTCAATTGATTTTGCAACCGTGTCACCGAGTGTTTATCGAAGCTAATTGTATCCAACTGCGTTCGATTTGGTATCTGAAACAGAACTTTTGGAATTAACGAGCGACAAAATGGTGACAATTGCGCCGCGTATCGCGTAAAGGAGATATCGTTGGTGAATTTAGTGAATACGTTATGAAACAGAAGCGTTATATTCGATTGATTTCAATTTCACTGCACGAAGCTACAATCAGTATTTCGTTCGCTTGTAAGAGGAAAAGATTATTAGTTAATTGTGGCCGTTACAGTTCCCCGATTCACCAAATTTCAGAATTGCTTTTTGAGGTATCAGGTACATGTCGAATTTCAAGCTTCAAGACATTCCCAGAGTTATACATAGCAGTTTTCACCTTTATCGTTTAAATGTAAAACAATTGCAAACATTCCGTACTCCTGTAATCTTTAATTTTTCTGCTTGCCTTATCTTTCTATAAAATCCATTATGTAGCAATCGTTGCGAAAAGTGTTAATAGAAACGTAAAACTCCCACGATCCTTCGATTAACAGCCAAATAAATCCTTTAACACCCTCGTCTTATTCCTCTCCCACGAAATTCAAGATAATTATCTAAACCCTCGAAGGAACACCTTCGCTTCATTCCTTTTCCTTTTCGCCCGGATCGAAAGCACGAAAGGTTAGCGGTAGTATATCGCCGACGATCGTCGGCCTCTGTTTCTAGGAGAGCTCGTTCGTCACTAGGGAAAAGAGCGAACGGATAGCCAGCCGTACATATATATATGTATATATATATGTGTGTGTGTATTCCCGCAACGGTGTCCTTTACAGGCGAGGCCGCAATTCGATCACGATAATCAGGGATTACCCAACGACCTGAGGGGGGCAGGCCACCGGTCGAGAGCTTATACCCGTCCCCTTCAAACGCGGAAACGTAAAAACCTTCGTCACCCATCCAGCCCTATGACGGATCAGCCTTGGCGAATAACCTTTTTGCGATGCTCGGCTCCCTTCACCCGCCCCCTCTGTGTCTCGCATTCGTCTCTTCTTCACAGACAGCAGAGATAGAAAGGGATGCCATCTCAGGTAGCCATATGGCGCTAGCGATAAAAACCGATATACAGCGAGCGCGTTGCTGCCTGTAAGGATTCATACTAAGTCCCGGTGGAGACTGTAAAAAGGGTACTTTGCGAGTTGATCGGAGATTAGACGCGAGATATATGCCTGAACCGTGGTAAAAGTACATCGCGCGACTTATTTTGATTTATTGTTATTTTCGCAGGACTTTCGACAGTTTTGATGGGATGGACATCGACGTGCATTTGGGTTTCGATGATTAATCAGGGGGGCAGGATTAATTTACAAAAGTTCGAGGACTGTATGTGTGTGCTCGTACGAAAGAATCGGCTGGTAATCTGTATCGTCCTGATTCCGATGGAATTTCGCGCACGAGGGAAGAACCGGTGCCATACCGTGTCACCGGGATAAAAACCGATATACGAAATGGCGTCGAAGCGTCAGTGTCCGGAGTAAGCCGGGCTTCGGCGAACAGAGGGATAAAAAAAACGTGACATTCTGCTGTGCTTGGTAAGAAACTCTCTTTCACTTGGACATCGAGAAATCCGGATAATAAAATCAATTGGAATCGAAGAGAAAAAAATCATCCGACAGATGGGGGAACGTACGTTGAATCATTTATAAGAATTGTCCGAGGGATGTAGCTCGTGTCGTTTACAATATTCAAGGTGTCAAAGCCTCTTTCAAATCCTCCGATTCTCTCACTCTCTCTCTCTCTCTCTCTCTCTCTCAATCGCTCTTCCCCCTTTTTCCAACCTCTTTCCATTTACAATTTTCTCCGTTTAGCCCGGGCTGTCGAGCAGTTGCTCCTCTCTCGTTGCTTGAAATCGCCTTGATTTATGATCTTAATCCGCGGTTGATTTAGCAAACGCGGTGCCGGGGATGCAGGCGCGGATTGCGCTTCTTACGCGTTATTAAGTTCCTCCGGGGATTAATATCGAATAATACTCCGTAAACGAGAGCTCGCTTAACCGGAAAGCTTCGAAGTGCTTGATGAGCAACGTATCAACTTTCGCCAGTCCATGTGCCGCGTGCTACGATCTTCTTCGCGTTGATGGGATTAAAATCTCTGCTCGAAAGATTCGTCGCGACCGGCTGCTCGGTGTGTTTCAGCGATTTTTTTTCCCCTCTCCTTTTTTTCGCTCCGGCCTTTTTTTTCATCGGTTATATTGATTGATCTCTTCTGAATGCGCGATTCATACGCTTTGAACGGGATATCGTTTTCTCGTTTTTTTTCTACGATTTTTGTTCCTTTTTTTTTTTTTTTTTTGCTGGTGAGTAACAAATTAGCATTGCGTGATGGATTCGAAATAAGTTGCAACGAGTTTGCTGATCGCTCGTGATAGCTGTATTACGTCGAGTATTTATGCGAACATGGAATTTAAGTGGAAATTTGTTTTCGCTAATAACAAATAATGACGTCTACTCTACTTTGGACTTGTCCTTAAATTGTTCACAAATACATAGAAATCTGCAGTTTTTAATTAGTTTGACACAGGATAGATATCCTGTGTTTCTTCTAATTCACTGCAAAATGAATTTTTGAAACATGTAAATACAGAGGATAATGCACTTTCACGTAACTTCATTTAAAACTTGAAGATAATAGTAGTTATAAATTATAAAATAATAGAATTTCGTGAGCAAGTATTGTATTTTATACATATATTATACATTTTGTATGTATATTGCTTTCTTACGGATAGATTCATATAGATAAATGTTTTTCTATACTATTCAGAACAATAGATACATTTTCAAAATTTCAAACGAATCTGCCTTAAATTATACGAAAGTGACAATGATTATTTTATGTGTGTTTGCATCGATATCCAAAGTATAAAAACGAAAACTCCGCGACGCTTCGGTTCACTGTATTCGCTCGTACATTTCAATACAATCGACAATAATGTGTTATAAAATGATTTAGACGAAACGACCGATTTTATAAAATGATTTCGTGCCGCGAAAATATCGCGCGTATCGGTTTCGCTTTGTGTTTCATTATTTCGTAGCTAGTTTTATTGTACCCGGGGTTCGAACGTCATTCAATTCCATTTTGTCACCGCTCCGCCCGTCTGCCGTCGCAATTCTAATATTTTCGAGTATGACAAACGCGCGAAACCGCCGCAGAATATTGCCGAATCTTTCGACAAACATTGAAAGATGAATGAAGCGGTTCCTCAACGAGAGACGTTATTTTTCGTTCAAGTGGATAAATGTTTCAACGACGTTTGAATTTAACGAATTCTCCATTACCTCTGTGTTATATTTATAGATGAATTTCACATTCAGGTTATGAATTGCTGAAACGGCGCTTAGAAATTGCAAGACGGTTCTCCGTTGAAAATACTTGGAGGAAATGTCCATCTCCCGTTGAGAGAAATCAATATCCATGAAAGAATAAATGACACTAAAGTAAGGAATAAATTTGAATCTTTTGAATATTTAAGCTCGTCGTACGAATTTATCAATCCGTGGCATTGTTATTATTTAAGAGCCGAGTTGAGAAGAATCACCAGGTCGAAAATCGCATGAAACGTCGATCGAATAACAATGGCGTCGACCTGACAAGCTACAAGTTGCCATCTAAACTTACATCACACACTGCACGAATTCCACGCGAGTGATAAATTAAATTACATCGCGAGGGGAAAGAATAATCGACAGATGGAATCAGAGATGAGCCACGGAGATGGGATTCAATCTACTCGGAAAATAATACATCTTAAAGAGTCAAGAGTACCAGCGGATCCCACTTCGCCGATTAATCCTGAAAGAACTGGAGGAAAGGAGCTGAACACGGTAACCCACTTAATCCCCGGTTCCTTCGCGTCCTTTCTCACACCGGTGGCAATCCCGGTGGCCGATTTGCCGGGGTTACGACGGGAAAACAATCTCGGGCGATTCGCACTTGGCGCCCGGGAAAATAAATAATTCCCACCTAGGGGCCACTCGAGACAATGCAGATAATCCGTTCGATAAATGGCGCGTGCGTCGGTGGCGGGTGGTAAGCCTGCCAGTCTCGGAAAAGGCTGTTCGGCTTAATAGAAATTTAATTAATCCTTCGGCTATGCGCGGTCGGACGTAATGCAAATTGAAGTGGCCCCGTTCAACGAGCCTGTACGAGAAGCACGAGAGGAGAGGATGAGAATCATCCTGTGGGGGAAGCGACAGAGTAGAGTCAGACACGGAGAGAGAGAGAGAGAGAAGGGCGCGAGACGACGTTAAAGGGTGAGAACGAGAGGACAAAGAGGGAAAGCTTGCCGGATCGGAGCCAGCGATGGACAGAGGCCTGTGTGCACCCTCCTGGACACGAGGACACGGCCAAACACAGCACCCGCATCCCACGCGGATCAGTTCTCCGCTACAATTAGACGTCCGTCTCTCGCTCTGTTCTTCGTCATATTCGCCTTCTTCCTCTCGCCGCCGTTCCTTCTCCGTTTCGTGCCATTTCTCGCACGCCTTCCGCAGAATTTGACAGTGGTCTACTTGGATCTTTCGGCTGAACAGTCCACTGGACCGTTTGACGTCTCCTATTTTGGGGATCAGAGGAGTTGAAATTAGGGATTGTAAGGGTACAGATGCAACAAGAGTGAACGTGGTTTTCGCGTGTAAATACCACGTGTGAATATTTTTCGATTATAATTTCTCCTAAAGTCGATAGACTGACGGATATTTCCCATTTCAGGGACTAGAGAGATTGACACGGCGCAGTAAATGTGAATTGGATTTGGAAATAAATATGGGAATTTTTCTTCGATCGATCGTTGAGAACGACTGTCTTTGTGAGCCGATTTCCATTCTTCGGATCAGAGAAGCTCTGATTGAAACTCGATTGGCACAAATTTAACTTTATTTGTCAGCACGAAACTGATGGGATATTTTGTTAAATCAATAATTACAACTTTTAAGATACATTTCATTGGACAGTCACACTGTCGCAAATTCACCTTGCACGTTCCTAATATCCATACAAACCATTCGTTTCTCGATAAACAGAGAACAAACTGTTTATAATAATCACAGACGGGGAAAGGACAACGAAGATCGCGCGGAAATCGGCGAGCACGTTTTTCATTTCGTGTTGAAAAATTGCGAGAAAAATTCTGAAAAGCGGCTCTTAAAAGGCGCATTAAAACTTGTCGCGCGATTATTCACTGGAAAGTCGCGGAGGACGCTTATGAAACGGCCATTTCCATCAACGACGTTGAGCCACTCGAGGAACTTCGTCATGAACTCTCGTTGCCCGGTGGCAGAGCATCAGCCTACCACGTGTCCGAGCTCTCACACGCTCCGGTAAAACCCCGTTCACATAGGCAGCTAGCACGGTTAATCCTCTCTGCGTCGACAGGATCACACAGCAGCGGCCTCGGGGACGCAGGATGCACTGGCCGCAGGATACATTGTCCCCGAAAGCAACGCTATCATCCTCGGTGGACGTCGCCATTTGGTCTGAGAGAATGGACGAACGAACCAGCCGCCAACCAACAGAAAGGTTGTTTGCAACAACTTCGTCGTCGATTCGAAATTATCGTTCGGTACGATTTCGTTATTCCGCGATTTCCCGTTCGTTCGAAATTACACTGTCAGTCTGCCAAGGTGAAAAAGAAAACGACAATTCAACGTGGCGAAGGTTCTGTATTTTTTCTGTTCTAATGGATTGCGAAACCTGTAGGATTCTCTTGGAAGAGATCAACGTCTTTCAAAAATTGCAAAGTTCAAGTTGTAGTTGACAGCAAGTCGCTGATGGACTGTTCCACTTGTAATTGGCAGCGAGTCGGTAGCAAATGATCGATCGAGAAATAAATAACTTTAATAAATCGTACGTGTAATTTATGAATTAAGTGCAAAAGAATGATTTCACAATTAAAGTCTAAACGGAAATTTGAATTTTCTCAGACGACGAAACAAAGATTCCAATCCTTGAAATTTTAAATAAAAGTCTCGAAATTTTCTTTGACACCAAAGAAAAAGAAGGAAATGTCGCAGCATCTAGGAAAAATCGCGGAACGGTGTCTTTCAACTTTAAGGGAAGAGAAATGCGGCGCGTTCCTGGTCGTTTTTTAAAAAAGACGACGAGAGCGCCGTGTATCAAGGTTGTCAAGGTTGCCGGGAAACAATTTCGAAAGTTAACGGGCGCTCTAAACGCGCGTTTGAGAAATCCCTCCGCGGTCTTCGGAGGTATGATGTATTAAGATAAACATTTCCCCCAGATTCATCACGCTTTCACGAAACATATTTTATTTTTCGTTCGGCCGTCCGATGGATTAGCTACATTCGCAGATAAACGATCCTTCCCCACGCTACTTCGCGTGAAAGATTAGCGAGCAGCACGTCATATATATATATATATATATATCCCCCCCCCCCCCTGGCTAGACACCGCCCCACAAAGGTAATGAAAATCGAAATAAGACGGAGAGTATTCGGGAAAAGGGACGGAAAGAATCGGCGAGTGGCGAGTACAAAGAGAGTGCAATAACCTCGCGAGATCACGTATTGCTTTGTACGTAAGGTGATTTGATTTCGTCGAGGCAGCCGTATGTAATAACGCCCGTGCGCGATGCAATTTACGCTCGAAACGTAGCAAATCCTCTCGAACGATTTTCAGATGACGAGGTTAGATGCGGATTGTTAAAATATTGATCGTGTCTCGTCTCACGACACGCGAGACGCGTGTTGAATAATTTAATCCTGAGTCTGTCTTAAAAATTCTTTGCAATATTTTGACTTTGAAAAGAAAAAGTTAGAATAAAGCTAAAAAACACATTTTACAAAAGTTGGAACTTTTCGCTTGATAATTAACTACGAGAAAAAATTCATTCTCAATCTAGGTCAAAATATTGCAAACTGACGAAGTTTCATTTGGATTATTGGGCCGTCATCATTGTAGGGATCCGGAACGTCTGAATTGAAGGATTTCCTATTGATCATAGAAATAGAATTGTACGCGGATTTTTAGAAATTTTAATTGTTGAAATGAAACGGCTACAATTTCTTACGAAAAAGCGCTTCTCAGTTTTATTGTAAATTATTTTGTACCTTAAACTTTAAAACAAGATCGGTAATAGTCGTTCTTCAAAGACGAAGCCATATTTACAAATTAACGTCGATAAATCACGAATATACAAACCGCTTATATAACATAAATTTTTGCATCGGCCATAAATAATCCCGCGATAACAATTTTTACCATGAAGAACAATTTGCACGGGTCCCAATGAAGGAACACCTCGTAAATTAATGCTCGGCGAGCGTGGCACGTGAATTACTCATTCAAACGGGTTAATATACTCGAAGTACACCGATAAATGAGAGCATGGATTCGCACAGCTGACTCTGAGCGTGCTATCATGAACGAAAACACAAGCTCACTCTAGAAAAAAAAAAGAAAAAAATAAACTTTGCTCTCAGAATTTTTCTTACAAGTAACGCGACGAAAAGAAAATCGTACAGCAAGCTTTCTTCAATATTCGAAACCATGGTGGATCCAGTCGCGAAAAATATTTTTCAACATCTCCAGAAACGTTTGAATTTTTACTGCTTTCGGGAATAAAAGTGAACGATGCAAAAATATCTCAGAATGAAACATATTTTAAACGATCGGGGCGGGGATTTTGTTCTTCAAAATTACGACAACTTCATTGATATTGGTGATGCAGTTGTACATGTTAAACATCTTCTTTCAACGTTAAGAATCTTCCTGCCGCGTGCGCACGTCGGGATGTAAAAATTCCAGGCCCGTAACCGGGTTGAAAAAATATCTGGAACGGATGTTCCGCGAAATTCAAGCAAGTGGTGCCTCGATCGCAAGAAAATCTCTGCCGGAGGTAAGAGACGCGCGTCTGTCAGGGAGGGGGCATAAATTTATTAATGAAATATATCTTTGTATCCAATAGTGGGTAACACGTGTGCTACAAATTTTGACGTCTGATAGCAGGACGAGGAGCACGTGTTTCACGTGAAAAGACAAGGGCCGGAAAACGGTGTAACTAATGGGGAAACGCTTCGCACGTGCTGTGACAGCTATAATTTATCAGAACTTGTTTGAAGTTATTTTACGAGTTTAGGAGGCATGAAATTCTCCTTCACCCCGCCGTGTACGTGAATTGATCCACCGTTATACCGCTTGATTTCCCTCTAAATGTATTTCGCGCGTCGCTCTTTTACGATTATTACCCCTTTATTTCTCAGTTCGTGCCCATATCTATTTGCTCTTTGATTTATTCGCCTGGTTGTTGACTATATTACCAGTCGTGTTTACGTTAAACGATCAAACGACATCGTCACTCGAGTGGGAGTTGCAATGCGTGGAAATCTGAGACGTTGCCAACAATAACGCGACAGGACACGATACGAGTTCGTCGACCGTGATTCTGCTTCGATAATGTTACATTTGCAATTTTGAATTACAAGTTTACTTATGATTTACAGGACGAAGTGAAACTTTTCGGATTAAGGTATCTTAAATATCGAATATTTGAAAATAGTACCGAAGTTTCAGAAAGAGGTAACAGAGAGTGATTTGTTTTACAACGGTGAGTGATTTTCAAAAATAATCTCCGAACGTACCTAAAGTTTATTTTGAATTTTTGAGCGTATGAATAATAAAACTGGTAATGGGAGAGTAAGATGAAAGCTTCAATAATTGACGAACAAACTGCGGATTTCCATGCATTTGTGAAAAATTTAAAAGTAAAATGTGAAAATATGCGTAAGATATGTAAAAATATGAGAAACAAAAAGTGAAATGCTTGATATAATATTTTATGGGTAATCTTCGAAGATAAACTTTTATGTCAGTTACATTTTCTCTCTTAAATTTTACATAGAATTACATAAAGATATGATAATGGAATAATTGTAATTTCAAAATCTATCTTTTAATTCATCCTAATGGTTAAGAATTAATGATTCCAATAAAAGAATGTAAAACTTCAAATAAAGTATGTAAAGTCCAGTATGAAATCATATTTTGCAAAAGAGCGTAACATTTTAATAAAAATTGGCTATGAAATATTTCCGGATCAGCGTGATTAAATTTAATATTTAATTTTAATTTTTGAATCAATATCCGCAACAAATCAAACAATGGCCGTTTTTCATAAATGAACATTTTTTAACGATGGCAACGGCATCCGATTAACGTGAAAGAGTTATTGATCTCATTATCCGACATTAATATCCCGCATTAACGAATCCCTACAAAATTCTTGCGAAATCCGATATTGAAGTACCTAAAGATTTAATTGAATTACAAACTTATTATATAACCATCATCATGGTAATCCGCTACTTTCCACCACGTTAATTAGAATTTTTAAATCTCAAACAGATAATTTTTTAAACATTTTTTAACGAAGCATAAATTTTATTATAAAATATTGTTATTTTTGACGAACAATATGTAACAAAAATTTATTGAATTTTCGAAAAATCTTGCTCGTAAAATTTTAAAAATAATTGAATATCTGTCCTGTAACTGTTACGAAATAATTAAAAATATCATGTCACCACGAATTATAACATTATTCTTTAATTTTGTCACGATATGAATTACGAAATTCATACGCGATTTATATAGATTGAACGTAATTAGAATGCAAGTAACTTTCTGCATATATTTTACAAAAAGTACATTTCTAATTCTAATTTTCGTCTGAGTCATAAACTTTATATCTGGATGGGCGGATAGCAATTTACTTATTAATTACACGTTGCATTACGAGGCAATTAGGTCTAGATATATTCATTGTTTGCGTAGACGACTAATTTCAAAGTCTTTTAAAGAAGTCGACTTCTCCGTATCTTGATTATAAAATAAATTACGGCTGTAATTTTTCATTCTATATGAGCATTAACAAGTTCTCTGACGTGTCACTCATACAATATGAGTGACGGAGTTGATCTGTGATAACCGCGCCACTCGTATATGAGTGACAACGAATTTTTCTTCAGGACAGGCGTCACATACGTGACTTACAGAAAGTTAAATTTCCACGACGTGAAACCTTCGAGTATTCTTTGAGCTAAATAATATACTTTTTAAGAGAAATTAAATCGGATAATCTCCAGTGACTTTTCTACAATTTATTCTCCCACGAGGAACAAAGAATTTATTTTGTTGTCTAATTCCTCAGATCGCTCGTTTCTCAAAGTATTGAGATAATGTGAATGCATTAAATTTATTAAAAGATTAAGAATATAATAAAGAAAAGAATCTAGTATATAATACTTTGACTGCTAACTTTTAACTACTATTAATTATATTATATTAACTACTATTGTATTTTAACTACTACAACTAAATTACTTTTATGAACACAATTAAAAAAGTAGAACCGAAATAGCAATTTGCTTCATTTGCTAAATATTATGACAAGCTTTGAATATATTTTGTAAATTTTATATCAGGCTTTAGATATATTTTGTAAATTTCTGCAGTGCAGATGAAATGAAATAAAATAAAATTAAAAAATCTCTAATTGACTAAAGAAAAAAAAAAAAAACACTCCCGATAGATAACAAATAAATGAACTCGTAAATTAAAAGAATACCGAACTTTCTGCGATTTTAATCACGAGTGGTATTCGAGCGGCGAATCGATCAACGGAGCCAACCGTGTTCCATCATATTACTTTTCAGTCGATGCACGCTGGTAAACGAGCGTGCAGCTCGTAAATAGCCCGTCACGACACGATCGAATCCAAGTAGCGGGCGAATTCGTACAAAGGATCGAATTGAATTAATTAATTATCGACACGGAAACGCGGGGGTCAATTCGCGCTGGTAGGAAGCGCGAGGATCTACTTTGATACGGGGATGGTTCATATCCCGTATTAACGTTCGGCAGAAATGGCAGCCTGTCACTCTATCGACGTTGATTTGGCAAAACGCGTCAAAATTGAAGTTCGATCTACCCTCGTCGAGACACAAGGGACACACACCCTTGTGTTCTTGTTGCGTGGCGTACACTCGCGTTCACAAGTATCAGAACAGCCTTCGTACGAAATAATGTAAATGGTGCGACTACGTGTTTCATAATTTTTATAGAATATCAAATATATTTATATCACACAACGATCGGTAAAATTATTCTTATTTTGCTTTTGGTCATCCTCTGTCAAAGATATTTCCCAATCCAATTCCATTATATGTATAATTTTATGCAATATATTATATCATATAATTATGTAATTGGTTTAAATTATCCAGGAAACATACAAGATAACGATGCAAGAATTCCGATAAATTCGTGTAAATTACAAGAGAATCGCGATTTGAATAATGAAAAATATGCATTGCACAAAATATTACCTAAAAATCTGCTTCTCTGCATATCTCAAAAATTCATAAACGATAAATCCAGAAAATCGTGCCAATGGAATTATCGATCATATGACAATCAGAGTATTCAGAAATAGAATAAATTTAAAATTCTCCCTTTCTGTTAAAACATGTTCTACTTCTATCCTGCAGTCTATGTAAAAAGACAAAGTTTCACTGTCTCTGCAGTCTTACGTCAATCTTTACGTAAATATCAAATACCCTAAATAACAAATTCCACGACATTTGTCTAACTTAACTGTCAGTGGGTGACTTGTTACTTATGAACCGGTGTGTACGTGTGTACGACCCCGTTGTGTGCGCGAGGTCAGGCTTAATTCAGGATACCACAGATATCGTGTACGCGGCGAGGTATAGCGTGTCGGCTAATTGATGCCGGTTTATTAGCTGCCTCTTTCGGCCACGAAGGCGTGAACTGCCGGAATATTACTCGACGCCAGCCTACGGCCGACCATAGTTCGATGCATAATTAATTTGAAATTGCATTGCACGAGAAACAGGCAGAGAGAATGAGGCGGTCTGGTTTCTAGATGAAAGGCGGGGGAGAGAGTACGAACGCCTCACGGAGACACGAGGATGTATCGGCCAGAAGTTGGTGGAACTCGTTGAATGTAATACGTTCGTGATGCTCGCCTGCTGTTTCCTCGCCTGACTGACACGCTTTCTCGCACGGTTTGACGAGTCGCGCGCTCTTTGCAAAATTCCACCTGGTTCTTGTCTCATGTCTTCCCTTCCAGAAGAGAAGACAGGACTAAATATGTCCTGGTACATTCTCTAATCTACATTTTTAATGTCCACCTTGCGATATTGCGTCGTTGACGACTGGTGTCGATCATGTACCTCTGCGTACATCCCTTAGGGTTCGGAGGACCACCCACTAGTTTGGGAAACGAATTGCCTTGATTTTATTCCGTACCAAGCCTGATAGCTTGAACACCACTATGATTTATTGTAACTTAACTATGTGACTTCTGTTAAAATTTCTTATAAATTATAATTTGTCGACTCTTGCTTGACTCGAAAATGTTAAGCAATGACCGATTTCCTGCAAGTCCTCTTTTACAACAAGTTATGTATTACACTTTCCAAGCGACTTTGTGAAGCGTAGGACAGGTCAAGACCAATGAGGAAAGTTCGGAGAAAGTGCCCAAATTTTCCATCGTCGCCGATGAGATTGACCCGAGTGGGGTGGCATTTAATTTGGGGAATGATTATCTGATCCTGTTGCCTACACAATTCTTTGAGTACACACTTATACGGAAGACTTCTTGAGACTAACTGAGGTTTATGGGACGCTTAATCAGAATTTTCTAAGTGGTGAAATTCCTGCGTTGAAGCACATCCACGTCACAAGTACCCTTGGCCTTAACAAACGTGATATTATACAGCTGGATTTTACACGTACAGAGTCACCTGTCTACCAAAAGAACATTTGCGCTATAATTCGTCCCGTGAGTAAACACCAATACCATTTTGTATCGAAGAAAAATATCTGAAACTTCGCCTCCTTCTCCCTTTCACCTCCCGCCAGTTTGCGTTTCCATCACGCGAGTCGTCGTCAAGCGTTGTTCGTATGCAGCACGCACGTGAACCGCCTGGAAAGTTAAATTGTCGCTACATTGTGGTTCAAGACGTTGCAACGGCCAGGCGATACGTTGACCAACTTGGTTCGGCGTGCTTTCCTGCATCCGACGCACGTCTCCCAGAGGTTAAGGGCGCGTTGAAGAGTTGCATCAACTTGGTTGTCTGCGTTGCTAGCTTTTTCGTTAGCTTCACGCCGCGCTGCTGGTTTATGCTCCTTGGATGAAAGTTTTAAGAGGGCACACACCTCGGCATCTAGGATTTTATTGGCGGAATGAAAAACGCGAATTATTAAACGCGTTTGGCGAGTGTTTTTCTTTTTTTTCCTTTACAGCTTGTTTTTTTTTTAGGGTAATGAAAGAAAACGAATTCTTTCAGCGCCAACAAAAAAAAAAAAGAAAGAATTTTGAGATAATTAAACTAACGTAGTTTGGAGAAATGGTAATTAGAAAATTAGAAGGAGGCAAGAAGCACTGCTTTTCAAAACGTAAATAATTCTGAAATACGCAGTACTCGACAAGTGAAATTTTCGAGCAATCGATCTTAATTAATAATTAATTTCAAGCAAGAGAAACAACGATCGATATAGGACAGAGATCTTTTAATCTTGCGACAGTAAATTTTGTAAAATTTAAGACGACTAGTAAACGCTGCTGAATTATGTTCCAATGTTTGAATAATAGATACGTGATGAATAATTAATGACGAAACATGAAAGATGCGCTCACATGTTCCACATTTCTCAGTACTTGGAACGTGCCTCATAAATGAAAAATGTTTCAATTTCCACATTTTATGCAATTTCTGTGATTCAAAAAAAAAAAATTTGATAAATTAGAGAAAATGTAGCAGGAAAGGAGGGAACAATTTAATATCTTCGGTGGAAGCTTTTTATCCATTACCTTCGATACAAAGGCATTGAATGCAGCTGAGAAATTAACAATTTTATCATAAAAAGAACGATTGGGGGTACCGATGTCGATCTACTTCGGTTGAAATTCCCTTTATCTTTATTACTTTTTTTCCTTAATTAACGTCTGTCGGATGCTAATCTCAATTTGACAATATTCACAGAAGAATGTATTAATTCTTTTTAAATCAAGTAGCCAAGATCGGTTAAAATTGTTTTACTGTGCGTTAATTAAAACTCTCTACTAGGACACCGCACATTTTTTCAATAATACTATATTATTTCGCTTAATCTCATATTATTTCGGATACTGAACAAAATTCGGATTAAATTTCAACGAAACAAATTACATTGCTCTGCGAATAAAATAATTCAATTTTATCTCACAACAGGCAGTGAAATTTAACAATCGTTAAATATACAATTTCATTTTGAAGTGCATATTTGTATTTTACCACTTTTTCGGTATTATTTTATGCCAGAACTTGACAATTTTGTAGGTTTCGTTACATTTCATCGATAAATGAATACTAATATCGATCATAAAATTCGCTGTATTTTACAATGTACGTGTAAAACACATGCTTATAATACAATCCAACGAAGAATCGTGTGCGTTAATAACAGCACGGTATAAAATAATTTTTCAATATTCAAATTTAAGTGTATCTTCTCGGAAGCCAAACTCCATTTCATCGATAGGCGTATAATCACAGTTTAACACATAACTCAATCACAGTTTAACACATAATTTCATCGACAGGCGTATAATCACAGTTTAACATGTAATCACATTTTATTTCAAAAATCAAATGACTTGATTTTATACATTTTCATTCGTCAGAAACAAACGATGAAAAAATATTTGGTAAATAATAATATTTCAAGATTTTAGTAAACAGGTCATTTTGTCAAGCTCGCTTTCCGAATGTATCGAGAAATAAAGTGTCGAAATGTATCGTTGCAAGAGTTAATTCAAAAACATCTCCATACGTCTCCATTCTTGTCAATGGCGAATCCAAAACTCATCATTCGCCTCGCGGCAGCTCTATTACTTTTGCCGTATCTGATGCCGGTCAACCGATGCGCAGTTCCCGAGCCCGCAAACTAATTTGAGAAATCGGCAAGAGCAGTGAAACGCTCGGCTGTCAAACCGACCAGGCCACACACAGCCGCCGATTGACACACACACACACACACACACACGCGCGCGCGCGTGGCGGACTCTAGGCAGCTTACTCTTTCCGACCCTTTCACAATCACCTTGTTTGTACAATTTGAACACTTCTAAAAGGCTGCCTGCGTCCAATAAACCGATTAGCCTAAATGTTCTCCGGCCGCATTCTACACGAATACACGTAACCCCCAATCAATCGAGCCGCGCCGGTTGCACAATAAGTACCGGTAGCGGTGCCCGCTCCGCTGGCGGCTTGCTAGATCGATTTCGACGTGCATTTGCCGTCGATCGACCCAAATCGGGGAAACATCAGCGAACGGAAACAATGGAGGCCCCGGCGGGGGAGTTGGAAAAACGAGCGGCGCGAAAGAACGCGTGTGACGTGGACGGAGGGCTAGTGGCCTGCCAAGGGGGAGTCGAAAATGTACGAGGACGCGTGAAAAGCGACAAAGATGGCGACTATCGGACTAGGTACTAGCTACTGCAAGTGCAGAAGAGAGAGAGAGAGAGAGAGAGAGAGAGGGAGAGATACATGATGGCGTGACTGGTAGAATTAGAAGAATAGCAAAAAGGGATCGAGTTCCATGAAAGTGAGGGAATAGCGAAGCAAGGTACGAGAGAGAGAGAGAGAGAAAGAGAGAGCGGTCGAGAGAAAGCTTAAATCAAGTTGATTTAAATCGCGCTAGGCTAAATCGAACGAACGTGGCCCGGCGTTGCGTAGACGCGTAGTCCGTGTCGGTGGTGGTGTCTGGTCTGGTAACAGGGAACTATTTAAATTCGAGGGAATTTCGTCTGCTAGCCGCGTTTTAAAAAGTCAAGCCTGTCGACCACGCTAGCGATGTCACCAGAGAAAGAGAGAGAGCGAGAGAGAGAGAGAGGAATTCGACGGCGACACGACAGTTTTGTCGACCACTGGTCTGCCAAAAACGTCCACTAACTTCGCTGCCATTCCGTCGTTCCGTGTGAAACGGCGCTGCCATTAATATACAGTGTGTCTCAAAAAGTTACGGCCGTTCTATGTGTTACAGGGAAAAGAAAATAGATGGTAGTTCGAAATTTCAACTGTATTGGATATCCCCTATAAGTAGCAGGTGATTGTACGTGAAAAAATGTGTCGGGAAAAAGGGACAAAATTTTTTCATCAAAACTTTCGTTTTCGAGAGAATCGAGCTCGGAAATTTATCAAGTTGCACTTGAATTTAGCCAATTCCAGACGCGGCGGAAAAGAATAATTAACAAAAGAGGTTGTTCTACGTGCGAAAATAAATAAAAAAATGTATAAAATGAAATCTTTTTGAAAGAACTGACAATGAGTTTGAAAGTTTATCGAATACGCGCGATATCAAGCTCATTTTTAACGAAACGTATTCAAAGCCTATTTTCTTGAAAGAAAAAAGAAAAATTGTATTCTACATTTTTCACTTGTTTCTGCGCAGAGAATATCCTCGCGCCTGTTCAGTACGCAATTAACTAAATCCAATTGATAAATTTTCAAACTCGACTCTCTCGAAAACAGAGGCTTTCAGTTTAAAAAGAATTTTCAATTTTTTCGTTTCCTCGCGTAGAATACCAGTTACTATACAGAGACACCAATGTACATCGTTACATGTCAAAAATATCAACCCTCAAACTCAAAGATTAACATTATATCACGTCATATCATTATCTTCCCAAGTTAACCGCGTGCCCTTAAAATTCGACTATTTCTGAAACACTCTGTACCCCATCGCAAATCCTTCAGCGTTGCATACGTCGAGTTCTTAAATGACGCGTCGTGACGTAGCGATCAAGCCGATTACCGGTCGTGACGCTCGCTTGTCCCGTTCAATAAAAACATTCCGTTCCGCATCAGTTATTAACGAGAACGATGAAACGGATTAATCTCCGCGTGACGAGCTACGGATACGCCGAAAACGATTCGCTTCTTGTCACGTCGCGCGGCCGTTGATTGCTGCATGAGAGTATAATGGGATTTGTTGCGCTTTACAGTTCTAGAGGCGCGGAAGAAGGGTTTTTGTTTATTATACGCGCACGAACGTGGAAAGAGGATATTGAAAATTGTTTCAATTATAACTGATTGTTCACTGCATCACGTTCATCACTCACCGGTTCTGCGTCTACTGTATAGCCGTTTCATAATATATAAAGCTGCGGAATAACAGACGATGGGATATTATTACCAAGCGTGGGGCACGGCTACGTGTTCTTTGTTAAAATTCTGTAATCAGATTTGTTATTGGCGGACCTGTATACATTTACACGCTGTATCGCCGTAATTTAACATTGAAGAATTAATTAGAACGAATATCGCGAATTATCTTACTTTCTGGATCACTTCTCCGTGTAGATAAACTTTTACTGCATTTCGCTACGCGTTAATTTTTTACATTGCAACACTTTACATTACAGTTGCTGTAATATAATTATATTTATATTATTTTTTATTATACTATGAACTATAACCGAGAACCATGTTCATTTCTCGTACACAACAGTGTCGAAATAGTTCAGACAATCGAGAAAATCATTATCGATATTATTGATACTGAGATGATAAAATCTTTATATTCGACAATTCCGTAATTATTACTTTTCATTAGTTCTAACGAAGTTGTGTAATGGTGTACTTAATTATGTTACAGTATCATGCAATAAAAGTGCAGCGAAAGCACATAATATTATCCAGTTAGGTGTATTATTTAAAATTTCGTCGTCGGTGATGTTCGTGAAATATTTCTACGTATTAAAGTACCGACCATCCATGTCCACCGTGTTAATTTCTTTTTAATCGCCAATCGATGGTGAAAGTTCTTCCAAAGCCCATCAAAGTTCCAAGCCTCGATCAGTCGAAAGATCAATCCCTAAACCTTCCGTTCTCCGATCCGTTTTTTCCAATTTTCTCCCACCATCGCCAGCGCGATCCTTTCAGTTCACTAGTGGCCAGGCCGCAGTGGCTCTTTATCAGCGTCCCGAGTTTATCGGCTAATTGTAAACAACCGGTTGCCGGCAATCGGCGAATCGGTATCTCGTTTCGCGCGGGGTCAGGGCAGGGGCCGCGTTGGCTGGAAAACAGTTCCAACAGCTACGAAGAAAACTCCGGTCCGGGGAGGGGTGAGAAAGTTGGCGGCCAGGAACTTTCCTGTTTTTCCACTCGTTGCTATTCATGACCGGGCGGGAAAAATCGCGGAGCCTCGGCGAGCTGTCGAGCAACGAGCCCGGTAGACAGCTCTCCGTTTGGTACAGGAAAACGACGGTGAGGGACCAGGGAAAGGGGAGAGAGAGAGAGAGAGAGAGGAGAGGAACTTCTGTGGAAGTATTATCCCCGGGGTTTTTCCGTTCGATGCCCGGTCGCACTTTCAAGTCAAAGCTGGTCCGCTGTTCTCGACGAAAGCCAGCAGCCTCGTCGTCGTCGTCGTCGTCTCTCTCTCTCTCTCTCTCTCCTCGCGTTGCTCGTTGCCATAGTCGTTGGAGATGTCAGTCTCTCTGTCGCCAGTTGTCTTCGCGTCATCGAGGAACTCATTAAAATTATAGCGAGTCACTCGATTACTTATCCCCTTTCTCTCTTCGTGCTTTACCTCTTTTCTCGTTCAACGTTTTCCCACTTGCGAGGGAATCGGTGCATCTTCACTTCCATCCATCTTTCTGGCCGCTCGTACAAGTACGTACCGAATTAATGAGACGACTCTTTCGAGCAGCCTCTCGTCGATCAAGTGTCGTTAAAAAAAGAAGAAGGAGAAGGAGAAGGAAAAGAAAAGAAGAAGAGAAGGAGAAATGTTTCTCATCGTTCGGCAAGCCCGTTCTCCTTCTTTGGGGAAACAAGGTGACGAACTAGACGATAATAATCAGTGGTGCTCGCGGTTTTATCCCGGTCGTACGAGCGGCCCCGATCTTTTGTGAATATTTCGAGACCCGGTGCGATGCATTGCCCATCAATATTTATCGTTCTTGACCCGTTTTGCAAATAAAAAGGACACGAAGTAAGAGGGGGTACAATAAATACTCTCTCTTTCTCCATTGATTTATTCGGGTCCGTAGCTCCGTCGCGAATTTAAGAATTACGAGAATCGTTCCGAGTTTTTGCTCGCGAGTATCGAGAAGCCTTCGAGAGATGTGGGTGTCGATCGTTTCTCTACCATTTCCCCTGGAGACAAATTTTTTCACGGCTTTCAGATGGACCATACGCGTGTAAAAGTTGAATTGGCGAAGAAGTGAACTAACAAAAAGCAACAATCTGCTGCAATTAAATTCTTTTCGAGATAAAAATATTTTTTCCAAGATTTATACGCGTAAGTAAATTAGCATCTTTACATCCAAGTGTAATTTCGGAGTTTTTCAAAACTTCCGAAAGAGTTTTTCCTTCGATAAGAATAAAAATTCTCTTCGAAGCTATCGCCAGCCGATAGCAGTCCACATCCGAGCCTAATCTTTTTACTCTAATTAGGCTTCCGAATCGGACGAAAATTCCGAAACTTCCAATAAATATTACAATCATTCCCTTGGAAAAGATTACTCTTCGCAAAAGTTCGAGAAAGTGCGAAAAAAAGAAAAAAAGGAAAACTCTTCTCCCAGCGGGGAAAAAGTTAATTTCCTCGACTTCCTGAACTCGACACTGCGAAGCTGGCAAACCAACGAATTACCAGTCTCAGCCAGTTAATAAGATTCAAAGCTGACGTTATGACGATTACGCGTTTCGACAAGGCTAACTCGAGCCAAAGCTAGATGCAGACCAGATACGT
This sequence comes from Melipona quadrifasciata, assembly GCA_001276565.1. NCBI lineage: Eukaryota > Metazoa > Arthropoda > Insecta > Hymenoptera > Apidae > Melipona > Melipona quadrifasciata. Next base: position 988,905 of record KQ435859.1, read on the forward strand.
TAAATCTACATTTAGTTGACTAGCTTTGAATAGAGTGGATTAGGCACGTTGCGTCTGAGTTGAATTCGCTTGCGCTAGGTGTAAACTAGATACGTAAGTCTTGGATCAAGAAGGTTTAACTTAGCTTACATCAGATAGGTGGGTCGTATGATTTACCTCCGCCTCCACTGGCTAGTAGACTACGTCGTAAATGGTATTAATACCAGAGAAAGTAGCTTGTACTTTTCGAAACTGGTAGACTTTAGAAGCTTAAAGAAACGGGGAACCCAAATATCGCGTTATACGATTTACTTTCAGGCGAGACGTCATCCTTTTTCTCTCTACCTTCAACTTGCATAAAAGCTTACACGTCCAAAGCTTAAGCGAGGGATCCCGTGTTACGAAAGAAACCGTATATTTATTCGTACAAAGCGCTTCTTATCCACGTGAAATCTGCATGAAAATTGTGCCTCAATGATCATAGAGATTTTCTTAACTTTCTTACAGCGACATTATAAAGAATGACTCGCGCTGTTGCATTGAAATGCTGTTGCCTCTTTTCACGAATTTCGTTATCCTCTCGTACTCGTGCGTTGCAAGAGCAGAGATATTCATTGAACGTAAAATTTGAAAATTTTCACCATCCATCTACATCTATCGTATCGTTTCGCTGAATTAACGAATTGTCAAGGAATTATCATTTGTGGAAGAGGAGGATAAATAGTCGTTGCGCAATAATTATTCTTCGCGCTCGACGCGTTACTTTATGTTTTACGGGCAAGTTGTAACGTAATTGCGAATATATATCCTTGAATGTCGGTATCGTTATCTATTGTCGTTCGTTGATCACCGCCGTGAATTATTACGTACTGATTGTTCTCGATATCTCGCAACAATTCGATGTCGCGATAATGTTCTCGATACATTGCGCGTTAAATCAATGAGAGGTTGCGCGACAGCGTGAAATAGAAGATTAGAACTTTAATAGAAAACCGGTCCGTTTGCGTTACGAATCACGTACGAGATAAGAATTTTACTAATTATTATTAATTGGCGCTTCGAAATAAGGTAATCATTAAATCGCAAATGTACAAAGTCTAATAAATAATTACAAATTTGTGCATTTAAAATATTTCTCGCGACACGCACGATCGAAGTGAAAAATTCGAGCAGTCGCAGTTACGAGAAACGCTCGATGCTCGCAACGAAGGCAACGTCCCACAGGTCACGAAACTCTCTCACAATTAGCGAACATTCGCTAACCTGAAATCGACGTCATCACCTTCCCTCCTTTCTTTCATTGGCCGCGTGTAGCCACGTGTACGCGGCTGGGTCTCACGAGGCATGAAAATAAATTTCGAGGGAAATCAGCTCGTCATGGCGTGACTGGCTGGGACGTGGAGCGTGCAGTTTCCTAAAGGGGTAACTTTGACGTTGAATTGATCGGGGCCAAGCGTGTCTGTTTCAGAGAGAGACTCGCTTGCGAGGTCGGTCGACGGTTGCAGACGGTGTTAACGGTGACGGTGCTGATAGTACACCGGTGGTGGGCGGCCATGGTCACGCGACTGCACTTCCCTCTCCCCCACCCTCACCCCCAGGGTGCACCCAGCCAATTCAACCCTCTTGCTCTCCTCTCTCTCTCTCTCTCTCTCTCTTCCTTTTCAGCGGAACGGAAAGTGAAACGAAGTAGCGTCGAAATCGCATCGGGGAAAACTTTTCCTCAAATCCGGCCGTATAATGTATCCTCTTGGAGCGCGGTAGAGAGAGAGGGAGGGAGGGAGGGAGGGAGGGGGAGAGTAGCGGCGTCGAGCTCACGTGTTCGATCTGTACCTGAGAGTTCGGTGCACGTCCCTGACACTCCCGTACAAGCACCTCCCTGCACCTCTCCCTTTTCCAGCTCGCTCCCGTGCTTCCTTTTCGCCTTCCCCTCCCCCCACTCTTTCGCACGGCCGATATTCTCCGAGCGATAAAGAACAAACTTCCTCTCCTCGCGATGTCGTTGATTCGCGTCGACTTCTCGCATTGTCTCGCCACCCTCCCCGCCAAGTCTCCTCTCGCCAGTCGAGTTGTCGACGTTCGCAAAGCTTTTAGGGGTAGCGATTCGAGGGTGACGATCCCCGTTAGATCGTTCTCCCGTTCTCCGCGATCGTCCGAGAAACGAGCGTGCAAGCTGAAAGTATCTACGTAGGGTGTCGGCTCTCGCCCGCACTCCCTGCCTCGGAGATTATCGCGGACAATAAAAGTCAGCCCCTCTCTCACCCCGTCCTGCCGTAGCCGTGATTCTGTCGTCGATCCTGCTCGGTGGTGAGGATGGACAAGGAGCCGCGAAGAAGTAGCCGGGGAGAAGGAGCGAAATAGGAGAGGGGTGGCAATAAGTACGAAGTAGAAACGAAGAGAAACAAAGAGGGAAGGGTTGAAGAAGGTGAGAGGATGGGGTGGGAGGGGAAAGAATCGGCTGGGTGGGCTGGCGGGGTTGTTCGGTGACGACTTTACTTCTTCCATTAATCAACTCTCTCCCCTGCTTTTGTCGCCGTTACCCAGCTATTGCTCCAGTGGCGTAGCACCGGCCGAAGGGAGTGGCTGGCTCGAGCCACGCTCTGTAGCCACGTTGTTCTGTTGCTCTTAACGCTAATGCTACCCACCGCCCGCGACTAACGTCGAAGAAAAACGAAGAAGGGGCCGCTGGCTGCGCCGCGCGTAGATCGATTGGTGATTCTTGTCGAAAACTGCTCCACGCTGGACGTTCTCGGACTTTTTCGCTCACCGCGGCAAATTTCGATTCGGCCTGGGGATCAAACCTCGCGGCGAACCGGAAGATTCGACGCTTGGAGACTTTGCCCTTAGACAAAATTCATCGAAGCGTATCACGTGGAACCGAGTTCTCGATCGAAAATTTGGAAAATACGGATCGGATGAATTTCCTCTGACTCGAAAAATGATTCGAGATACAACGATTAATGGCAATTGATCTTTAAAGGGAGAACGAGTGGCGTTTATACACGTTGCAAGAAAAAATTGCATAAACGCGCTCGTCTTCGCAAGTTTTGCACTTCGTATGGCAATAAAATTATTCTCTCGAAATGCATAACTCGATCTAGAAATTTCTGTCCGTTTAACACACCTTGATTATCACGAATGAAGAATTTGCATTTGTACTCACACGATGAGTAACTCGTTTCTGTTTCTAGTTCTCATACTATCAATGTGACAATTATGATTTCGCACAATCATAATGTTCTTCTCGATCTTGTATCCGCACCGTCTCATTGCTAATTCCTTGCCAAGCTTTCACGAATAATATTTCCTCCGTTTCTCGAGACGTTCTCTTTGCCGAACTGTGGCTTTTCCTTTTCGTTCGTTGGTTTTCTTTCGGTCGTCTCTTAAATTTTTTTTACTCTGTCCACTTATCCCGTTTGCCCGAGCATCTTGATGCTTTAGAAAATTTTCTTGTGCTTCTTAAACTTTCCGCCACGGCCAATTTGGCCTGTTTTACTTGCCTTGTGCGCTGCTTCCTTCCACGAATTTCATTGGCGCGACACTTTTAAACAATTCCGTTTATTACAATTACGCGTTGCCAGCGCAGGGAGATCTCCGTAAGATCTGAAACGTCAGTGATGTGAATCGTCACTGTCGATTCCTCGGAGATCACTCGTCTCGTTTGTAGAAACTTTTAGACTGAAATTTAATGGAAAATAAATTCCTCTCCGCGATGAATAAATGGTGAATTTAACGAGAACTATTGAAATTTAATGGACAATAAATTCCTCTCCGCGATGAATAAATGGTGAATTTAACGAGAACACGTTCAAAGTAAGTTCTGACCCATCGATACTAATTTTAGAACTTCAAAGTAGCTTTTTAGCCAACAGCAATAACAACAATTTCCAAAATATGAAGAAACATGATTGGTGATGACTTAACTTAACAAAAGTCATTTTGCTGAAATGTTTTTTGTTTTCGTAAACGATATCTTTATCTTTTTAGGATTCTTTATTCCTTTTCGTGTTCCAAATTAATTGCAATCGCAGTTGCTTCCTCTCCATATTGTCAGAATTAACGACGACTATTTCGTTGTACAATACACGGACAAAAATCGCCCCCCCCAAGTTAAATAAAACTACAATAATTAAACTGCTCGTGCAAATTTGAGGAATGCCTGGAATATCCGAGGTAAGTTCCGCAAACAATAATAAAAACACTCAAAGTTCCATCTTTCATTCGTTTCAATCTCGAACCCTCTCCTTCACTTACACACCGAACCAAACAGGATCTACCAAGTCATATCTCAATATGCTTCAATATCAACAACGTGAGCCACCGGACACGTGTGTACGTGCCACCACCTCCGAGGGACACGTTCGCCCCCCCTCGAGTTCGCGACCAAGTCCATCGGCGGCCATTCTGCAATTCGGACAAAAATAACGCTGATATCCGATCACAATAGGAGCACAATGGACACAGGGGACGATGACTGGCCGGGTTGGGGCACTCAAAGAAATTGGCTGGTGGTTTCCTGACCCCGGCCGGCCGGGTACGTCGCGCGTGGCGGATAGTTGGAAAGTCCGGGGGCAGGTGGCTTTCAAATCGTTCTCCGAATCAGACCGCTTCGACAACCTACTCTCTCACCTACGTTACTTACGATCTCTTTCGTCGCGAGCGTGCGCGCGCCCGGTCATTCTTTTCGCATTGCATCCGACAAAAGAAGTTACTCTCACCCCCTCTCCGCCGAGAGTTCCTTTAAATCCTGAATACTTTTCTCACCCTTCCGCCGCCTTTCGGCTGTACACGCTCCTCTATCACCGATCGTTCGCTTTCTTTGAGAGAACGTCGATTTCGCTGCGTTACCCCCTCACCTCTGATCCTCTCTCTTCGAAAAGTCGAGATTCTTTTTTTCTTCTTCTTCTTCTTCTTCTTCTCCTGCTTCTTCTTTTTCTTGTAAACACGATTGGACGACGAGAGATGGTGGTTGTTATCAGAGACGGAGCTAAAGAGCGGCGGAGGGGGAGGGAGAAGGTGAAAAGCGCGGCGGTGCTTTTATCGCGACTCGTTTTTTCTCGCGAGCACTTTCGAACTCGGACGGTTCCGTGGATCGAGATAGTATTCCTCGAGATCGTTCGCGATGGTATTAGCAGAGATAGCGAGATCGAGAGGGCTAACTGTCTGCGACTCGGGGCTCGGGGTGATGCTGGATTATGAAGACGGAGAGCGAGTCGCGATTGGCCTCAGTTTCTTTCGAGGTTCGTCCGAGGTGAAGTTGCTTGCGACACTGATACTCACGTCGCAATGCTTCTGGGCTCATCTACCTGATCAATATGACATTGGTTGCCGTTTGATTAAAAGTAAAATTAAGAAACGTACATCTCGATAAGAATGCACCCGTTCCTTTATTTACGCTGCCAGAAAATATATTTTCCTAGAATTTTTAAAAGTAACAGTAACATCGGCAATAAAACTCATGGTGCTCGTTTTCTACAAGCCGATTATGATTATTATTCAGCAATGTTCAAACACGTCAGATTTATGAAAATTTGGCTAAGGATAAGTTTGAGAACGAATCATCCAGAAGAAATTGACGAACTGGCAAATATTTCAAGCGACAAGGGTAACGAGTTTGTGCCAATTAAAAAGAAAAGTGTTGATCGTTTTGAATTGCAGAAGCGCATAAAATTTATTTTTCTTTTCTGAAATGTCATTCTTTTTATTATTATTATTATTATTTTTTTTTTGTTAGCAATGTGAAATAAATATGTGTCTTTATATCTTGTACCAGCTTTGTACTAACAGACTCTCATTCATGTGATTTTTATTCGAAAATGGAGAAACAGGTGCAGGGTCATTTTCATTCTTATATTTTTCCATTCTTGTCGCTTATTCTTACTTTTATGCAGTGGGTTGTTGTTCGAAATTTGACTGATTTTCTTCGACCAGAGAATTAATTATGTTTGATTTCTTTATAATATCACACTCGTTTTTACTGTTACAGATTATATTTTTGTAATATATTGTTGCCTCTCAGTGGGGGGAAAAATGATTCGTTCGTTCGCAAGAGTATCATCATTTCCGCGCATTAAAACGTACATGCTCTTTACGCGTATGAAATTTACACGCGTAAGTCTGACATCGGGTTTTCGATTAAAAATCGCGCGGTTCCGCCCGTACACGTGCCAGCAGAGTTCCAACAATAACCACAAAGAAGAGACTCTGCGTGAATCGCGATCGGATTATCACACCCTGATAAATATAACAAACACACGTCGGTAGGAAAAATTCCGCAATCTCCCGCCTGTAACCGGCGCAACAATTTTAATCAATGCACAACAACGCGTGCAACGGAAATTCGCATTACGAAATTCCGCGTTCTGCCGCGCGTGCGGCGCGCACGGGGGAAAAAGCAGGGGTTCCATTCGAAAATAAACGGGACGGCGCGCGAAGTAACAATTAGTTTCCACCTTTTTTTCCCGAATAATTCCGCGCGCGCGTGGGAAACCTACGGCGCGTGTATATCGAAATTCATGCAGAAGAAAGCTGGATAGGTGGAAATTGCGGCGTGCGCGTAATCATAACTTGAAATGGCGCGTTCAGCAATAGCGGCTACACAGGATCGTCCATGCGTGGCATTAAATTTCACGAGCAGAGGAGGCACGAAAAAAATGAGAAAAAAGAAAAAAATTTTTGTTTTTTTCAAAAGACAAAAATAGAGAGAGTAAGTGAAAGAAAAAAGCGGCGATCGCGCTCGTTGTTCGAGGTCCGTAAAATCTAGAAAAATATTGGCGCATCATGAACGCGTAGCTAGTGGGAACGGAGGTTAAAGTGGCTGGTCAATAGTCGAAACAATCAATAGTCGGAGCTATTGATTATCGTTGCACTATTTCGTTCCTTTATTTCATGAAAAATATTGTACTCTCTTACTGTACGTACGCGTCATACGAAGAAAGTAGCTCAAAACTCCGTGGCGTTGGAATTTTTCGAAACTGTTACGTTTCAGCTCTCGACGAGCTCTTGCTTTAACCGCTGGTTCTGTTATCTCGACAGCCGATGTATAAAGAGTTTCATGTTCGAGCTTGAAATTTCGAGAGAAACGGTCTTGTACTCTGGCGCGCTCTTTTAATAATCTCGTCTTTGAACAATCCGTTTCTGTTTTCCGGTTGCAGTGGACGTTCAAAATCTGGTTTAAAACGAGTTGATCGAAATCCCGCGATTCGTAGAAATTTGGATCCTCGATTGGACGAAAATTTAGAAATAGAAGGAAATCTAGAAAGTTTCGCTGAAAGTTTCTTTAATTCGAGAGGAAATATAATCGATCACTGTATAATACTTCAATTTCCCAAAAATTTCGCCGAGATACGAAATCCGAAATAGGTAAGGATATAAAACGTTGAGCAAACCCCCGGGATAGACTTTCAATTGGCCTGACTAAATTGACTAAATTAATCGAATTATCTAGAAATAAATTACGTTTGACGCAGCGGGATTGATCCTTCGCGGGTTGAAAAGCCAGCCAGGTGCCACGTCACTCAAAGAAATTACCATTTCGTTCCTCGCTCGAGCCCCGAGGCTAATTATTCAAGATTTTTCGCGCATGTTAAGCGGCGCTCGATGAACTAGACACGTTATGCTTGCGTAACGTTGGAAGTAATGTACAGTGCTTGCTGAACTAGATAGATAAGGGATTCGAGGGTGACACGCTCAACTTGACGACTTCATTCGGTAACAACGTCGCATAGTTTTCGAATTATTTGGAAAGTTATGCAGAACGCGGCCGCGTACGTGCCGTAAGAAGCGAATTTTAATTCGCAATTTTATCGGCGGAGCGCATACCTTTCTTTATTTAAGTTTCAAGTATCTGGAAACGCAGTTCGAGGAAACGATTTCTTAGATTGACTTGGTTTCGTCATTTATTTTTAAATTTTGCTAATCCGATCTTTAACTCTTGGCGAAGGACTTTTGCAAGTTTTGTTGAGAATTTATAAAACAAGATTCTTGTAAAACGAGAGATTGTTTATGATCGTTTACGTTAAATTGAGCAACGAATTTTTAAATTCACCTCGATTCCATGGTTCTTGAAGAAATTCGAAAGAAGCAAAGCGATGACTCGAACCTCCCCTAATGTCGCGTCACGACTTGAAATGCGATTTTACACGTTCAAATCTTAATTTTATGTTTCAATTTGCTGAAAAGAGTCTAGGTTTTATCACTGAAAGTGGGGGTAATCCAGAAAATCGGGCCTCTTCAGGTGCAACGCTGATGCAACGAAAATTAGCGATTGGTTGATTTGGGTCACGTGATTCGTGAGGGGCGTGGAGTAGACCTCGAGTAGGAGTGGCGTGAGTGATCACGCCTGTAATTTGTTTTCTATCGATTCAAATGTTTGCGTATCAATAAAATTTTATGGCAAAATAGTCGTCTTCATTTCCTAGTCGGAACAGTTGCTTCTGGGCTGAGACGAATCGTACTGGAATACAAGTCGTGCAGTTTTTTATTCAACGTTTCTCTCCTCCTTTAATTGACAGTTTTTTCTCTCTTTTTTTTTTAGTCTTTAATCGCGGTGATTTAGTTCCAATTGATTTAATTCAAAAATGGCGACTGTTTGGACGTCGATGCTCGAGTACTCCTTCCACAATATATTCGAGGTAACGCGTGATTCGTTGAGGATCGTGGTTTATTTAATAAATGGAACAATCAAATCGAGGATATTTAACGCGAGAAAAGAAGTAAATCGGCGGCGGTGATGTGTGTTCAACGATACACCCAGATCGATCGAAGTTATTTTTGAATTCCTGTCGCTGCTGTTGGCCCGAGTTTTAATGACCCGCGATCACACACACGGTCAAAGGAAATTTTTGCCACGAATCACTGAAACTTGATTTCACTTTTAAATCGTTTATTGGAAATATTGGTTTTGTGATATGATATCGTTGAAATCCTCGGTAAGAAAGAGGTATAGATTGTACTCTAATAAAATGATACATTTGATTTTCACGTACGTGTTTTTTATATTATAGAATGAATTTACAATAGGCAGAAAGAAAAATCCCAGTACAATGTAAATAATAATAATTGTTTGATATTTTATAAACTGAACATTAAGTATTTTAATTGTATTTAATTATTTGAATATTTTCATACTGTACACATAAATATTTTATAAAACTGGTATGTATTTGCAATAGTTTTATTTTATTTTTTGAAATATTGGCCAAACAAAAAAAAAAAAAATAAAGGGCTAAAATCTGTATACTTTTATGCGTTTGTCGAAATAATTATCATACCAATCAAAGTCACTGTTCGATCAAATACAGTCCAATGTTTAATTGCATTCGATAGAAAAGAACGAGTCAGCACTACTTTCGCGCTATTTTCAGCGAGAACAAACGAATGGACAGTAATTTTACAGGTCGAGGGAACGTAAACAATTGTTTCTAAATAAACATCAAGAAAAAAAAAATTACAAATTTCAATTTCTTCGTAGCGTCCGTCTGGTTTTTTTCTCTATCAATTTTCGCAGAACATGACAGTCGAAAAATTGGTACAGCTCGAAGTCAGAAAAACCTACATATTTTTTTTCAAACAACAGCGTAGAGAGGATAAAACGACAGGGTCGGCGCTTGTTCGGCGTTCACCGTTTCCCTCCACAGTTACGATAAATATTCACCTGCGACTCAACACAATGCCGTATTCACGACACGGTGAAGCGTTTAAAATTACACGAACGCGGCGCGAGACGCCATGTTTTTAATGAACGCGAATGCGAAGGAATCAAGGAACCATGACCCGCTGATTTCTGTGCGGCAAGGCAGAAAGAAAACCTGGACCGCCGCGTAAAAATGAACCTCGTAATTCTAATTTCCAGCGTAATTCTAATTTCGCGAGCTTTGTTCTGCGCGAAGTAAGCCGGAAAGAAGGAAAGGGAGAAAGGGGTAAGCGGCGCCGTTTCAATGCCGTCATTTTCGCCGGAGTGATTTTCGACGTTCCGGCGCCGCGTGAATAGAACGAAAATAGAATATTCTCGTGTATCATTGTGCAATTGTTGCGCCATCCGAAGTGGAAGTACATTTATATGCGTTGCATGGTGATTCTAAACGAAGGAATTTTGACTATTTAAATTTACTGGCAAACTGTGTCAATCGATTCGACAATTTTACTTTGTTTATTTATTTATTCTTTTACTATGGAACACTGCGCGCGTGCATTATAAATATGAATATGTTCGAAACGAAAGCAGGCAAACAAAAAAGAAGAATGGCCGAACAAATCGCGTGAAACAATTGAAAAGCAATACTCGGCAATATTCATAAATGTTTGCATTCGTAATGTTTCATTCGCGTCGTTTTGTTTTTAATAACCGTTACGTGCGATAAATATTTGTCAAAGCAGTTTGATATTTGTTTCTACGTGCGACATCATTTTTAGCGACTGCTAGGGGTGGCTTTCTCCAGCGAGCGTTTAATTGACACGCTGGACCGACGTATTCCACTTATATTCGTTATGCCCCCTAATTATTCATACCGTCTAGTTATATTTATTTTTTATTGTTAATAAATGTCTCCTAAATTTATCAATTACACATTTAATCATTTAAGGTGGTATTCATTAACTTCACAGACGAATTGTCAATTTTTCCAAACGTGATAATCCATTTATTCATAATCTCCCTATTTTTGATACATCATTTTATTTCTATTTGCAAACACTGTCAAATGACTCAATTGAAACTAAATCGACGCAATTGGTTGAAAAATAAAAAATGTTTAACTAATAATAGGGAACGACGTACAACTACTTACAGAAAATATTAATTTTATAATAAATTCAAACGAGGCATCAGCTTTCTCCACTCTTCATTATTATTTACAAGAAACTTGAAAGCACAATAATGTACAGAATATAACTTCATGTGATATTGTATAAATTATCCAAAAGTGCAATGTTCTATATAACAATCAGTAGGGAATAATTTTCTTCCTTTTGCACGTTCCAAAATTTTCCAAAATCTAGTTTACTACTGCTCACTGTTTTACAAAAAGAGAAAAAGAAAAATTATACGTAAAACATCCCGAGTACACGGGGCCGAATTTCAGCTCAGATCCCGTGTTTTAATCACGGTTAAAGTAAAAACCTACCTTCCTCGAGACCATTAACCCGACTGTCGAATTTATTCGATTCTCGCGGGCTTATCGGGAAACAACAGTTCGATGTACACAGATATACGCAGGTTTTCAGCCTGCCGAGGTTTCAACGTAGTAAATCCGAGTTTACCGGAGAATCCGGCAGGCCCGCGGGTTCTCCGGGCAATTTATGTGCAAGTCGTTGGTTTCGCACGGTTATGCAGCTAGACGGTGCCTATTGTTGAGCTTTTCCTCGCTGGCGTGGAGCAGCAGCCGCGCATCGGTCTTTGTAATGCACGGTAATCGATAGACGGCCCCGGCTCTCGCGATACTTTCTCTCCCAGAGAACCACTTGTCCGCCGCTGTTTCGGGCGTTACGTGAATTCCGCGCGCCCGGTCGGTCTACGGATCTACCAACCTTGATTGAACTTTAACGAGCAATTAGCAATTACATCGCCCCGCTTCGCGAATTTCCTCGAGATACCAAGTTACAAATGGCGCCTGCAATTCCTAGACGGAGATCCCCGCGCGCGTAAGCGGATCAAACGTGAAGCTTCGTAGAAATGAATCGACTGCTTCTCGGTTCGGTTATTGGATGCTTCACATCAGTCTCGTTCAGGCGAACATTACGAGATTGAACTGCGAACAAAAAATCGTCCATTCGATTTTTGTATTTCGAAATTCGCACGACATTCCGCATTGTATTTATTTTCAAGGGTCGAACGTTTGGCTTTTTCAATTTTGCTCGTATCGCGCGAATTATCAGAATTAAACTATGGCCGAGAAATTATCAATATCTGGATTTTTGTAACTTTATTTGAAAACATCGCAAACCGATATTCTACGTGTACTCACTTCGAAGGGTGGAACTTCTAGTTTGAGACTTTTGAAATTGAATCTTGCTCACATTAGGCGAAGATATTATTTACAAAATTAAACTGTGGTCGAAAAATTGTCGATATTCGAATTTTTGTAACTTTATTTAAAAAAAATCATGCGACATTCTACGTGAACTCATTTCGAAGGGTGGAACTTTGAAATTAATTTTCTCAAAGAGAACATGGCTTTTTACTACGAAATGGATCGAGAAAAAGTAAAGCTGCTTTCCTCCTGTTAAAGTTTTAAAAATTCGAAAGATTCTGCTTTGAAAAAATTTTTGTTCCACGTTCGTTTGACGGTTATCTTGTGAAGAGAAGTTGACATACGATTTTTTATCGCCGTTTTATCGCATTTTCGATGAAAAGCGTACCGCAGGTATTGGAATTATTCAAGCAAGGCCAGTGCCTTGTGCGTGGTTAAGTTTTTCGCAATTTTAAAATATTATTCGAGTAGATTTTTGTGCATGTACGAAAAAACGCACACTGTGCAAAATGTAAATTGGCACGGTCGTTTGCAGCGTAGACTTTTTAGATTCAGTGGACTAAAAATGGCTTTAAATTAGAAAAACATAGTTGTAGAATATAAACATAGAAAAACATAGTTGTAGAATATAATTATTTATTTAAATCACTGTTAGCGCACGAATTAAACTACCAGTTAAAAATCGTTTCTAATGTATCCAAAATTCTTTCTTCGATTAAAATTATTCTTCGTCACTTTTCTCCTCAGGTTTCTCAGTTAAAAAAAAAAGAAAAAAAAGAAATGTTTCGAATGACAAGACATCGAGAAATGAAACGTTATAACGGTCGATTTAGTTGAGGGAAGTTTGCGTTGCACGGTTCCCCATGGAATTTTTCGCAATGCACGTCCTGTTACATCCTTGTAATGTCGCCGCAACCTCAGTGGCCCTTTTGTCTAAGATAACAGAGCACCGAGATCGTTTTGTCAGCTTCCTCTCGACGTCGGGAACGTGAGATCGTTATTTCATTATGGTTAATTTGAGACTGAGTGCGCTCACGTGGGGAGGGGAATGGCGGTCAACGAGATAACAGAGGGATTCTCATCATTAGAGGGACGCACCTAGTGAAGATTAACGAGCGTCGCAGCGTGCGACGTTACGTCGAATAATGTTTATTTATATTTATTTTCGCCTAATGTTCGACGCTCGTCGTCTGACGAAGAACATTTTACATCGTTGCCTCTTACTTTAGGATTCGCCGTCAGATTTATTTAAATGTTTACTCTATTTATTTGTATCGGATTCATTTAAATATTTATTTCATTTATTTACAGTAGATTCATTTAAATATTTATTTATTCCAAGGGATGGTCAAGTTTTTAATCGTTGCCTTTAATTTATTATGAAACGAATGTTGACGAAGGGCTTTCGAAGAATTTGAAAAATTCAACGTGGTTTATTTGAATAAATAAGCGAACTCGTTTCGCGAGAGTTCGCAGTTTACTTTAGGTCTTTAATTAAGTTGTTTACCCGGGTAATTGTTTGTTTCTCATTTCAACGTTATGTAACGACCGTGTACAATTTTTTTACATACGCTAATTATAGCGCAGCATTGACCAGGGAGGCAACATAATGTGGCCTAACTATAGTTTAGAGCCAGCTAATTGTATCCATACATTTCCGTCGATATTTATTTGTCTGTCAAACCGGATTTTTCAAATGCAGTGCAAAAATATCAAAAATTGAAATAAATTATGTGCAATATTTCATTTTTAACATCTCAAACGTAAATTACCGTAGTGGTCCGTAATGAAATAGATCAAGTACGATTAATCGTACGAAAAATGTAAAAAAAGTGTAAAAAAAAAAAAAAAAAACTAACACGACAGACTGTTGGCAACGACGCGCGCGAAAGAATTCACACGGCTAATTCACGTCGCCGAATTTTTCATAAAACTGCGTAGAACGAGGCCCGACGCGGTTGATTTACGAGCGTGTATCCCGTGACGCGGACAATTTTTCCCGCGCGATAGCCTTCATAAGTAAATGAGGCGTTATTAACTTCTTACGAAGCCGGAGTCCCGCGAACAATGCCCGGGGAATTACGTAAAGCGCGCGACGAAGAAAGCCAGTGGTTACCGGTTGTCGAGCTATCGATCCATCGTCATCCCGTTTCCCTTTGCGCGCCTCTAGGTAAGTAGGTAACTGGAGTTCCAAACTGTGAAATAACACGACCCTGCGATCCGCTGCTTTCACGCGGAATATTCCGAATCGGGAAAATATCTTGGCAATGGCACGCTGCGTGGAGAAACACGGAGGGAAACACTGGCGTGGCTGATGAAAGTCTTTTTATCTGGGAAAAGAGAAATTCTGGAAAAAGAGGATCGAACCACTGAGATTTATTTTGGCTAAATAATTACACAGGAAAAAATAAAAAGAGAACGGAGAAAAAGTTGAAAAGAAAATTGGCATACTGTTGTGTTTATTGTAATATTTTTCTTTTTTTCTTTTTGGGGAAAGAAAGGCAAGGGGATGTTAAGGAAAATTTGTTTTATATAATTTTTATTGTGTTACTCGTTAATCTTGTTTACGAGCCTGTAAAAAAATACAGTGTCAATATTTTTTTATCGAAGTACACTCTCAAAGCTGAACAGAAGTGTCGTGAAAAAATAGTTTTGAATATAGTAAGATCTTCGTGTATGGGAAAGCACTAAATCACACTTTTAATTTTTCAGTATACACGTTGCCAGGATTATCGAGGAGTACTTTCGACTATAATCGAATATATAATACAACAATTATGTAATAGTCGATTTTTCTAGAGATTACCGTTCATATAAATCTTTTTCTAACAATTTTTGATCACAGTTGAAACGAACGAAGAATTGTTTTCTTTTATTTTTTGATATCACAAAGTGAAACGAAAATGTTTTAAATTGTCGCAAAGTTGTAAATGACTAAGAACGTATGGAATGTATTTTCTCATCCTCATTTCGTAATAGAATATCAAAAAAAAAAAAAAAAAAAAAAAAAAAAAAAAAAAACCCTAACACGTGCTAAAAATACACGTAGCCGAGAGCCCAATTTCACACTTCAACGCAGTTCATAGCTGCCTCCATCCTCTCGACTTAATTCTCACGGTGTTTCGTTCGCGCCATAAATTCGTCAAGTCAATTAACCATTTGAAATTTTTATACTCTGCGTCAGGGTAAAACAATATCGCGGAACAACCGTAATTTCACGTGACAAACCTTCGTTTTACAAGTCACAATTAAAAACGAGGGGATGAATTCAACCATTGTTGATTTTGAAAGTTACAAGCGAGTGCAGTCTCGCGATATCTCACTAAAAAAATAAAATCTGACAAGTAAAATCGTGAATAAAATCTTCAGCTGCAAGTGTATTAACATATCGAAACATTCGATGTGAATTCGTGTAAGAATCAGAGTAGAATTTTTCGATTTGTATTCTACGCGAAATTAAATTGGCCAAAAGATAAAAATGGTTGTGATAAAAACAAAACGCGCCATTTTTTAAACCCTCTTCTTTTCCCCAACATTATCCAAACTTGACAGACTGAAGCATAAAATGGAATTAATCGGTATAAAGCTCAGAACATTGTTTTACGATTCGTCGATTACACGGTATCTGTCGCACGAAGCTGTCTAGAAAAATTAGCCACGTGTCCCGCGACACGGGATAAGCTCTGCGTCCATATGGTTGGCCGCGTGTCGAAACCTATGATTGGACGAATTTCTCTGTCGAGGAATAGGGTTACAAACCCAACGCCAATATTGGTTTGGAAGATTGGCTGATCAAGTCATGTTCCCGTACGGGATCTTGCTTGTCCCACGTGGCTTTTATATTGAATTGCCAGTATTCCTAGCGAATCCTACAAAATTCCTTGGCAAATTGGATTAGACAGCATCTTTTGAGGAAAATTTGTACCGCGTTCTAATCGTCAGACGTTCTAATCTGGCCTCCAGATGTCCAGATGTCTAGACTAAAAATGTTGCTAATACGTCGACAGTTCAACGATATATTACTTATTTCTAATTATATTCTATTATTCTAATTATTTATTCCTATCTTTTTCCTCCAGAATCTCAATCTCATTCTTTCAAACGAGAATTCTTGAAACACTTGAGGAACTGAACACTCAATACTAGATTGATTTTTTTTTACCTCGAGAAATGTGAAAATTGTTTCGATATATCAGAGAAAACTCGTTCTTTGTATCATTGAAATGAATGACAAATCTACTATATATTTCAACATATAAAAGCTGTCATATCAGCAGTTTTATTGTCGATCAGATGCAGAGTAGATTTATGAAACATCCGGTACCAGATTTTTATTACAAAATCATCGTTCAAGCAAGGATATTATTTTATTCCTGTCAAAAGACAAATTACATTTTCTCACATTTTCTTACGAGAACGAAGACCCATACTTATGTTTAAAAATTTAGAGCATGATTTCAATATTTAAATATTCGTAATATTAACTTTAATTAATTACATTTAAATGTTAATTTGAAATTATAATTATACGTCCTTATTTCTCAGAGAAACATTTAAAGAAATTTGTTAAAGTAAAGGTAAAAGTACTCCAAATTTCTGGCGACGACGTGAATCAACTTTCTTCGTCTTATTATTTTTTTATCTTTCAGTTCCACGATTACAAAACTCCCTGCTCGAGTATTCTAGAAAGCCAACCATCAATATTCCGAAAGGACGAAATTCACAAAAAATCGTCAAACGCGATCTTCAACGGTAGCGCCGATATTAATTCCTCTGGCCCGCACGAGCAACAAGCTACGCCTCGATACGTTCTCCTCCAGCATCCATCCATGATGCATGTCGACGACGTTCCGAACATCTTGAATACGATCTATCGAGAACACCGGTATCTCTCGCAGAGAATTCAATCACCTTCGTCGCATATTCCACTTCGTCTACTTTAGCCCATCTCGCAGCCTCTCGTTGCAATTAACGAGCAAAGACGGAACACGCGAGTAATAATAATAACAGCCAGGGGAGCGATTTCAACTTCGGACGATATTAATTCAAAGCGGAGTGCTATGATTCGTAATTATATTTCTTCGAGCGCGCGCAGCGAGCGCAAGAAGACCCGGGGAATCAAGCTCGGTTCTTATGTTCGCACCTAGCTCTGTCTCTAGCTCGCGCGCGTACCGCACGATCGCCGGGATAGTTTCGCACGAATTTCAGTCTTCGGAGATTGCTCGAATATTCGGACAGATTTGCCGAAGTGGCGAGCGAACTCGATTAAAGTTTCGTCGGGTGACAAAATATTTTCGGACTTTCTTCTTTCGGCACTTGCGTCGTTCCTTGACTTCGCGTTCATTGACAGCTAAGCTTCGAAAGCTGGCTTTCGAGGTTGAAATAAACGAAATTGACCATCAGCGCTGTCGTCGATGCGCAGTTTCGTTTCTCGAGTAAATGAAGAATTGGTTCGAAAGAATCAGGAATTGGTAACTTCGATAGATAGTCAGATGAATCAGGGTGGATGAAAGGATAAAGTTGTTTGTGGATCGCGATTTTCAGGGATAGCTTTGAGTTGAAAATGAAAAATCTGGAACCGATAGCTGTTATTTCAATAAAATATTGTTCATGCGTTAGACAATTATTATTCCTATTAATTTTCGTAGACAGATATTAAACTTTTCGAAAACGACAATTTCCCAGAGGTACGAAAGAAATTATTTTTTCAAATCCATTGCCAAAATATTTTGCAATTCAAACTCTTTGTTATTCAAACAAGTGCGGCATTATATTTCTTTTATTCAATTGAATGGCCCTTGATGACAGAATAGTACGAAATAACCCAAAACACTTCACATTACCATACAGTCAAATTTCCTCACACCAAGGGCCAAAATCGACCAACTATTTGCGACGAAATAACGTTACAATATACAAGTTCCTACCGAATATTCAACAGTGATAAATATCATTGTCGTCCATCGAATGGTAGATCTTCCGTTTTAACTTATTAACCAATTAACCAATTTTCTCACGACCGCAATTTGGAAAGCATCCGTCAAAATCTGCTTTCCGCAGTCTTCTCTTCGGGTAACAGGCGCCTCGATGCCTTAATGATCCAAAAATCCCGAGCGGAAAGTAATCCTTCACACGCTGGTGAAAGCAGCGGCGCGCCGCTCCGACGCCAGGAACCAGAGAAAATTACCTTGCACACCCCCGGTCACGACAGCAACAAGTGCAAAATAAATCGCGGCCAATCGCGGCAGTCGGCTAAACTGACCCAATTGCCTCGCTCGCAGAGG
>KQ435859.1:1007185-1031214 GCA_001276565.1 Melipona quadrifasciata
ATTTAATCTGGTTTTCCAGGTGGAATCCGCGGCTCGGCCCGTGCCCGGCCACGAAGCAGACGTAAATCAAAGTTTCACGCGGACTCGGTTCCTCGTTTTCCACCTACCGCGGCGGAGGAATCTCCGGCGGCGTGTGTTTACGGACCACACGTGTGGTAGCTTGTAACTGCCCTGTAACCGAGAGGTTAAGCACGTTTCGCCATCGGGCGAAAACGTAAAAACGATCTTCGGGAAAGTTTATCGCCGGAGGGAAATGGCGGCGGGAGGGGGAAGGGGTCTGCGAGTCGGAGCCAGATGTCGCGAACCGGGACGCACGTGTTTTCGCCGATTCTTCGACAGTTCTCACCCTGCCCTCCCCCTAGCACGCCTTTCCACGATTGCATATTAAATGCATTCGTATTCTCTCTTCGCTGTCTCCTCCCTCTCGCTCTGGCTCGCCCAGTATCCGGCAGGATAGCACGGTGAAATATGGCCGCGCCATAAGAGAACCGCCGGCGCGAAAATACTATCGCTTTCCGATAGTACGTTAGGGCAAGACCGAATGGAACAGGGAATATGCGAGGCTGTTCTCTTCACGACACAGCGCGGACGCGCGAAACGAGGGAACGGCGGTGGAAAATAACGCCGCCCCTCTCCAGAAGAAACGGAAAATATCGTTCGCTTTTGCGGCGCTCTCCCGGCCATATGGTGACCTGCGTATATCATATTAGAAGCCAATTTTTAACTCGGTGGGGGCACATTTCACGGCGGAACTGCCGGTTATAACCGGCTCGCTCGCTAAAAATCCAATGAATTGATAGGAGAGAGAACCCTCCCGGTCCTGAGAACTCTACCGGGCACGGCGGGGCAGCCGGCGTGAGAGTCAAATGGCCGTTTGAGGGGGGGTATAGGGTGAAGGGTGCGGCGAAAAAACTGGCGGCCGACTTTTCTTCGGCTTCTCTGACCAAAGGGAAACGACCGCAATATCTTAGGGTGGAAAGTACACACGGACTTCGGTGGCAAAGACCTGGTTGCCTCAAATAAATCTCCCTCGCTGGCCTCTACCTAGCCTCTCCTTCTCTCCTTCTCTCTCTTTCTCTCTATTCTTCGCTAGACTTTTCCCTCTTTCTCTCTCTTGCCAGAGAGTTTCTTCCTTCTCCTCTATCGCCCTTCCCTTTCCCTTTTCATTACAACCATTATAAATATTGTCTTTGAAGGCGACGGTTCTTTAAACGAATGGCCGCTCGATCACCACCGCTCGTTGATACTGTCTTGTAATGGAGTTTTGCGACGTGGCGAGACGATCTAGGGGGTGGGGAGAGGGGAGGAGTGAGAGAGAGAGAGTTCGTGGATCCGGAGAACGATTTATACAGCCGATGCTGCGAAACTGTTCGCTCAAGAGTTATCCAGCGTCCGAACGTGGCACGACGGACTATAAAAAGTATTCATTTTGTCGTTTGCTCCGTTAGTTAACGCGGCATGAAGCTTAGCTTGTTAACGCTTTACGTAGACCGAGTTTACGCCCCGAGTTTACGTTCGTTCCGAGTTATGTAGTCTCCATATTGCGCCTGTCTTTTCTTCTTTTCCCTTATTTTCTTTCCTTCGCTGTCGCGAGGAAATACGCAACTGTTGAAGAAAATGCAAACGCCTTGTTGCTGCGAGAATGTGAGCAACAAAGGTAAAAGTAAATGAACTTTTTTACGATTGCACGGTTATTTTAATGTTTCATGATTATTGTCAGATTGTCGTCAAAAGGGATTTTGCGCATTCGTGAGAAATTTAAAGATATACGTGTCCCTAAGTGTAGATGAAACAGATTTTCGTTCCTGCTCTGGCCGTAGATATATAAAAATGCATAAAAATCCGCGAAAATAGTTGGCGCTGCTAAAGTGAATTAAATTTCGTAAATTTTTAGAATGACATTTTCCCTTAAATTGTCATTTCCTTCGTATCTTTAACATATTGATTCGTTTCGGGTAATTTCAGCGCGAAGGAATGTGAACAAATTTACGGGAGGCACGAAATTGGCTAATACCGGCATGGCATGTATTTGCAAACGTTAATGTAACGTGCTACACACGAATTAACTAATATTAATATGTATTAACCGATCAGCTGTAAAATACAATTAGAAGAATGTATGAATGCAAATGTACACGTTTACTTGCTAATTTCAAGACTACATGATGTTCCGTAATGGCATTAAACATGCGTATATATCAATGGGTTGCGTAATAATTAACGAGAACGCGTATTAAAATTCCGCATTACCAGCACGTGTACATTATTCTCACCAGAATAATAATCCTGAGCACGCTGCTTAAACAACAAGCGGATAATTGTTGTACAACGTACACATGCAACCGGGGGATATTACTTGTTACACGGCCACAGCTATCGCATTAATTTAATCCGACATTCATTAGTATATACACACGCGGATAAAAAATATTTATCCGAATGTTCATTACGCGAATAGGCAATATATGCAACCGCGTGTATCGCAACGTTACGCAACATGCTGTGCATTGCTATTTCTAGATACCAAACAATTGCTTTCGTAGACACCTATAAATTTTGATAATTGCACACTCCACAATTTCAGTTTCAAATATTATAAATTTCTCCCTTAAGTGACTTCTTCATTGCATAGACTAAATTTCTTTTTTTTTTTTTTTTTTTTTCCATCAACTCTCCGTTAACGTAGAAAAATTCTGAATTTGCGTTCATTGTCTAAATTTCAATTCGTCCGATAAAAAAGAATATCTTTAGACGTTGAGTATTTATTAATAATTCTTGTTCTAGTGTCAAATATTTCAGTACAGTATACTTTAGGCATTGAATATTCAACTACTAAGATAAATATTTATAGTATCAATAATGTGTACATACATACATATATTATATTACGTCTATATTATCAGTGAAAGTGATTTTAGCGGGGGTAAGCCAGAATATCGGGCCTTTTCAGGTGCAACGCTGATGCAACGAAAATTAGCGATTGGTTGATTTGGGTCACGTGATTCGTGAGAGGGCGTGGGGTAGACCTCAAGTAGCAGTGGCGTTGTCTTGTGATTCAAATGTTTGCATATTGATAAAATTTTATGGCAAAAAAGTCGTCTTCATTTTCTAGTCAGACGAATCGTACTGGGGTACAAGTTGTACAGTTTTATATTTCACGGTATCTAATATATTTAGAAGATTGCCAACTGTATTTAATATATTTAGAAAAATTTAATTAAAATTGGCACGCATTCGCGTTACAGAGCCTTAAGTAGTACATTGAGACGAGTATGAAACATACGTGGAATACATACGTTCTATTTAGAATGTGCTAGCGATCGATTTGAATTAAACGGGGCCGATTAATTAGGGTTAATTGCACAGCTTGAAACAAGCCGTTAGATCCTATTTGAAAGATCGAGATTGCCAGTCATTAACGAGCAAGTTAACTTAGTAAGTAGATCAAGATTAAGTTTGCCAAACTACTTTCTTGCCAACTAATTGCCTTTGAATATCAACCCCGAGTAATCTTATCAATTGATCCCCGTTATTTTCAGTTTCAATGATTTAATATCTTCACAAGTTGACTTCTATCCGATCGTACGTTTATTTAGTTATTTTCGACTGAGAAACAGAAACTTTTCACAACTTCAACCCTTCGTCTTCGTCTTCGTTTTCGTCTTCGCCTTTGCTCGAGTCCAAATCAGCGATCGTCATTTACAAAACGAACGACCCGAGAGCCAATTCGAGCTGGAACAATTCTCTCCCTTGAGAGATAATACAGCGAACGGAAGGAAAAGGAAAAAGAATATCAACGAAACTGCAGCGCGGATCAATTGTCCAAGCGCGTTCCCAACGAACGTGCATATCTCCGCGCAAAAGTTTCATTCACGCTTTTTCCACACTCCGTCCACCACGCACGAAAGAAGTAATCCACCAACGTCGGACTTTATTAAGCCATTAATCATTCCCTTTTTACAATCTACCCAAGCCCGCGCGGTTCCTCGAGCAAGCTGGAGAACTAGCTCGAACGCGGTTCGGCCCGAACATGACTCAGCCCAACCTTGCAAATGTGTTCGAACGTTACGAATGATAATGCAACGTGCACGTAACGCAATTCAAATTTACCCCCTATACGGGGACGAGCTTTACAGTTGGATCGAAAGCAGAAAGAAAAAATACAAGAGAGAGAGAGAGAGAGAGAGAGAGAGGGAGAACAGGATGGAAAGAGGGGAAAAAGCGAAAAAAAAAGAAAAAAGAAAAAACGCGGAACAGGGAAATAGACACAGAGTTATTTTCTGAAATATGAAGCGTAGCGGAGCAGCTGACGTTACCAGAGACCATGTCGCATTATTTTCGTAGGCAGCGATGCGCAAGTGGATTCCCCGTAGTCAGCAATAAGCATCATCTCCTCTCCTTTTCTTTCCTCCTTTTTCGTTTCCCTCCCGTTTTATTTCACTCTCGTCTCCTCTTTTTTTTCTTCTTCTTCTCCTTTCTTTCTTTTCTTCTTCTTTTTTTTGTTTTTTCGATGCGGTAGGCCCACCCGTTAGAAACGAGAGGTGGCCTCTCATACGTCAAAAAATCCTATTATACCGCGCTGATCCTCTGTCGACGAAATGGAAGAGATCGGCAGACGAGCTAGTCTAGTTTTGTGCTCGCTCCTCTCTCCTCGACGTCGCTCATCGTCCGGAATTGAATCGCTCTGATGGGCTCTCCGGTTCAAGAAGGAAGTTGTACGAGCTAGCTCGCGAGCCTTCTCCTGTTTCTCTTCTTCTCGTTTGTTTCCTCGCTGTTTCTCCCTTCCCCGCTCGGCGGCCTGTTCCCGCCGACAAATTGTCTTCGGGCCAAATGATATCGCGCTCGAACGAAACGCGCCGTTATTAACATGAATAAGTAACGATAGAGCTCGAATCGGGGCGAAGGCGCCGCTTCCGAATGGATATTTATGACAGGGACGTGCGTAAACGCGATACGAAGGTGTGGATCCTCGGACGAGATGGACATTGCTCTGTCGATTAATATTGCAAATACTGTTCTTGTCATTGTCAACAATAGTTGTTGTTTTTTAAATATTATTAACAGCAATTCATATCGATCGAATTACGGAGCTCTGTTAATTTATCAAACTGATACGTAGTATGGAGCATGGATGCGGGCAAAAACTTCTTTCCAATAAGAAATTTCGCGGGGAAAAAAAATGAAGGCTCCGTGAAAGGAGTGCAAGCAGCAAAAGGTCAACGAAGAACGGAAAACTCGATTCCTATTAATCGAAGATCGATATCGTAGCTTGTATTAAAGCAACGCTGTTGCATTATTCATGCGTCTCAAACGAAGCCAGAGAGAGAGAGAGAGAGAGAGAGTATCTGTTGCAATAAAAAAAGAAAAGAAAAGAAAAGAAAAGAAAAGAAAGAAGGGAAGAATACCCGGCCTGTATTTTCCTTTCTTTCCGTTCCGCAGGAAGAAATCTTTATCGCCCGTCGCGCGCGCCATCATAAATAAATTACACACCCACACGAGGGTTCCTACTGGTTCTTTCCTCGTTTTCGTCGCTGGATTATCTTCCTCCCGGAAGACGCCCAGCTTTGTCTTCCCTGTTCGATGATTCCACAGTGTGTCTCGGCGACAAACCCCTGGCGCTCTTATATATTAATTAATTTATCAGGAGGGATTGGCGTTTCGATGCAGAATCTTTATTGCCAGATTGCGGGGATAACGTCGGGGAAAAGTTGTGCCAGGAACGTGGGAATCTCGAGGGGAGTGTGTTTCGTACAAGTTAGGCTGCGTGTGCTGCCTTGTAAAACACCGTGTCTATGGTATGTATAATACTTGATTATTTCTGACGGGATGTTATTTACCGACTGAGAATTCTGCGCGCTTGTGGCGGAAAATTTGAGAGGAGGAGGAAGAGCTAAATAAGACGCACTGAATATGCAGAAATATATAAAGTATTCAACAAAGTACATATTTAATGACTCTCTACTGGGTAGAAAGTTGTTTTACGTGTACAAAATGTTGCAGAAAGCGTTACACTTTGCGAGTATTTTGTAGTACACCTTTTCACGTTACGCGTAGTTTAAAATTCCTTCTAAATTCGCAGAAATCTGCAATCCATTAACGCGCAATAATTTTCTGTTCTAGAAACATGAATTTCCACAAATATTAGCGATAGGAAAAGTTGGGGTGACATTAAAATAAAGCTCGTTACCACAGTGATTTAATTTATCGACTAATTTTAATCTAATTTTAATTAGGCGTCAATTTAATACTTTAGTACTCAATTTAAAAACACCTTTTAACATTCAAAACTTTTTTGAGAAACTTCAAACTATTGCGAGTGAAATTAGCAGGTATATTTCGTTGCATTTGTTGCAGTTGAATTTAATCGACTGATCCTCGACTAGTAATGGATTTCAGCCGCAATACGGGTATCGGTTGAAATCTCTCGAACGATTTCGAATTTCGGGCGCGTCTCGTAAACTCGGATTGTAAAACTGCCAGCTACTTTTCAACGTTACCGCACCACGCACCGTGTTTTATGCAATGGAATCCGGCTTTGAAAGTCAGCCTCTGGCTCCGGCCTTTCCTCATCTACCCACTTTGACTTGGAAAAATTGCTCTTAGCGGAGACAAAATTTTTGATCCTTCATTCGCAGCCAAGGCGTGCAATTTAACGTGCGTGGAATCTGCCGCAAGGAAATTTGAATTTTCTCCTCTCTTCTCTGGTACTACGCGTGCTTGCTCCGCACAAAAGAATACAAAATCCATTGCACACGTCAAAATGCACGCATTGAACAAGAAATTTCTGAAGAATCAAACTAGACTGTGCGCGTAACGAGCGATTATGTGTTATATATAATTGTATCGAGCTTATAAAATTATAAAATATATAATATTATATGTTTAACAATTAAGACGTGCTTGAAACGACCATCAGAGGCATTAAAGTAAAAGAAACGGAGAAACTTGAACGAAGAAACTCACTTGCATGTTTCAAACGCGTAAAGATCACTTAAATCTCGAAAAGCAGACTGTTGTGTAATTATAAAATTTTTAACGGAAATTATAAATTGATCATTTTGATCTAGTATTAAGGGAGGCAAAATATGAAAGCGTATAATTTTTCTTGTATGTTGAGGGACTTTGAAATTTCCAGTCATCTTTATTTTACACGTTACACTGGCGTAAGGTAGGTTGGAAAAAATTATCGACAGAAATGGAAATGGAAATTAATCGATGTAATCAAAGTAATCAATTTTTGACTCACGGAACTATGAAAATTTTTTAACTTTATGATTATTTAATTTTCAATTTTGAATTGAATTGATATTTAATTAATATTGTACAATTAATATAATTTAAAGATACAGATCATTGTTATTGGAAATAAAATGAAAGCACCGTCAAATTTTAATTAATCAAGCACCGAGGATTTTTAAAAGAATTACGTTCAGCTGAAGTGTTCAAGTTATCAATTGATTCAGAGAAATATTACACTTTACACTTTTGTTTTATATTTACAAAAAAAAAGAAAAAAAAGTAATAATTATAATTCAAATTTCCATATATTAATTTATACATATATTACGTTTACATGTATTTTTAGTTCCTGTAGATTTCTACTTGTTAATTTTGTATGTGTTGCGATAACGAGTACCTCGGACAGAGTACATTTTACACTGGTGTTAAGGTATTTCAAATTTTGAACGATCCAGTTTTACAAGTCTCGCCGGTGTTTCCTGCCCGTCCGGTCTTGTTAGCGTTGGTAGAGTATGTTGCAACTTTGTACGAAACGCATTTGAACTTGGAAAAGGAGATACGTTCGAACCAGGACAATTTCAGACTCTAATGGGACATTGTAGCAGAATCTTATTGCACGCCGGCAACTTTGTATTTGTACCTTCGTTGACCACGTGTATGAAATCGTTGCGAGAACCGTGGCTCTGACCAGATGCTGACACTACGTTCTCATTTCTATCATTTCACAGTCACATCGTGCCATATCCTTCCACCTGAATAACAGAAGAGTTACCACTCTTTTCTCCCTCTTCTCAAGTGCTGCGAGATAATTGCGTTGGACAATTTCATAACGCGGTTAATGCCACGCTCGGGTAATGACGTTAGTCTTGAAATTTTAAAGCATGACACAAACATTGTTGGGACGACTGGTTAGCTGGGGAAAAGTAAATTATTTTATGTATTTGTATCAACGTAGAAGAGCCATTGAAATGTTTCGATTAAAAATTAGAAATAATTTTCGCGTACCGTGAAATATTCACAATTGCATAATTATAATCGCACACGTTAAAGTCGCAAAATGAAAAATCTCGACGCTGAATTCGAAGCAGCTAAATGATTAATTCGCGAAATAAGTAAAATTAAAAATTTTGCGTCAGCGTGTGGTGATCGATCGAGCGGACGGGAGAGTGGAGTTTCACTTTTTCTAAATCGGGAGAAATTTTAACTGGTCGGTACACTGAACGAGAACACTCCCGTTGACTGAACAGCATCGTGATAAACTGCTCTCTCTTGGGAGACACTTTAGAAATTTCAACGCTGTCGCGTGACGGACGTTGGAAAAAATCCGCTTGATGATTTATCCCGAAGAACGGCCAGTGAAATATTCGTCCGTTGGAGAAAGACCAACCCCCACGTGGAATCTGATATTTCGATGTTCAACGATCGAGTATTATTATTATATATGAATTCGGACGCGTGTTTGCTTACGAATCAAGCGAAAGTCCATTATTCGAGGTAACACACACTCGAGTGATTACCATCTATCATCTGCTTACTCTTGTTTCGCAACTAGCTGCCTGATATTAATTTAACGAACAACCTTTGCAATGGGTTCCTGTAGCGTTAACACGGTACCTTACGTACCCGCGAAGGAATTATTCCGGATGAGCTCCTAAAGTAAGGGTGATCTATGCGCAGTGTACAGGTACAGTGGTAGAACAAACAGTGAAACTTTGGTATTTAAGAAATACATTTCCAACCTGAGAGCAATCATGTTACGTTACTCCTCGATACGTTGGGGATTGTTCAATCACAAATAAAAAAAAAGGGGAAGTTAAAGACACTGTGAGGTATTCAGGAAATTAAAAAAGAAAGTGGTGGATAGAAATAATCAGAGAAAATTAACTGATGATACCATTGGACAAGAAAGATATAAAAATTTAGATTTTCACCAATCCCTATTGAAAAGGATATTGGATATCTAAAATTTTTATAATATAAGGCAAATTACAAATGATAGAATAAATTTTCGTAAATTTATCACCGAATAAAGGACAATCATCGAAGTCCCTCGATCGTATAAAAATATAAATTACAGTGAAATTGCCACTGACCAAATTAAAGTTTCTTCAATAACCAATGAAAAGTGAAAAAAAAAAGAAGAAGAAGAAGAAAAAGGAGAAACTCGCACGGTGATCAACGGGAGACCTGAGCGTTGAGAGCAGAATGAAAGAGGAGAGGAAGAAAAAGAAGGCGAGGAGAGAAAGGAGAAAAAAGAACGAAGCTAAGATGCTCACACAGCTGTGTACACCCACGTACGAGATGTGAAGTGAAGTCTTTCCCATAGGACCAGGGGAGACACTTTCGAGATTACGTTCCCTCCTCGGCGACGTGAATTGATCCGAAAACCATAAGACATTCCCTGTCCGGCACGTTATTTTCTCGGAATAACCAATCGGAAAGAAAGCGGTTGAAGAAGCACGTTCGCCGATCGCAAAAATCGAGAGAGAGTGATTTTTATTCTTCTCGATGTTTGTATACTGCGCAGAAAGCCGTCGCGATCGATTGCCAAACATAACACATTGACAGATATCCCTCTATCGTTTTGCATCCCCAACGAAATTCTCTCTCTCTATTTTTTTTTCGTTTCCGTTTCGTAGGAAATTGGATGCTTTCGGATCATCAAACAACGAAAAATACGTATGTGCTGTGTGTTCACCTGTTTCGCGGACTTCGGTGACTTGCAGCGATGACAAAAAATAAATTTGACGAATCTTGGGAAAGAACCGATTTTCTGATTTTATGAAATTTAATTGTACTGTAATTGGTATCCAAAAATGAACGTATGATTGTAATTATATTTTGCTCGAATTATGAAACGATGAAACGATTATTTAAACGAAAATTAAATGATCAATTCTTAAGTGGTATAGATGTCTTGCGTAAGACAATTTTCATCCTTTCCTGCATTATTTTATCCTTCATTCTTTATTAACATATAAAACAAGAACAGTTGAATTTAATCTCACTTGTGAGAAACTTTTCACAATGATTATCTAATTTTTAATGTCTATGATACTCGCGAGAATCACCAATTCGTAATTCTTTATAGAAATTTGTAGATAGACACGGGACCACTTCTCGCGTATTACATTTCTTGCTCCTTCATTTTATATTTTAAAGATTTAAATAAAATATAAATTAACTTATATTTCAATCGTCGGTGTAATTCGTAAAAAGAGCCAACATTTAATTTGCAATTCTTTGCATCATCAAATCTTGTTCTCTTTTTCTCAATATCGGAGCTACGGAAGGAAATTTCCAACAGTTCTTTCGTCCTCATCTAGACCCTCGGAATCTCGCAAACTTTAAAGAAAACTGAACTGTTATTGCTCGAACAGTTATCGGGATCCCTTTAAACGTTATCAATTAAATTTTCGTTCAAAGACTTCCGGCGTAGCTCGGAGTAGGAGAGTGGCTCGCCGGTACGTGTAACCGGTCGCTGTGAAACCAAAGATAGCAAGTTCTAAGTCAATTTCGACGTTATTAAATCAGATAGAGCATCAATTTTGGTTTTCGAAATGTCAGGCACGGCCGATAATGGGCACAAAGGAGCAGCGAATGGGAAACTACTAACTTCCGGAAGTCAGTAATGTCCCATAATTAGTAACTCGAGAAGTGTCGATGCGAGTGGCGCCGCGTTAGACGTAGTTTCCGCTCCTCCTCCCATCCCCCCTACCGCCAAGCACCGATATACACAGCGTCGCGTCGACGTGGTCCAGACTCCGGGACCATTTATTGCTAATTCCGCCAATACCAACTAGTATTTGCTAACTGAAGAACAGTTGCTTCTACCCCTAGCAATTTGACGCTACGCGGCAACGTATTAACTCCAGTGTTTCCGGCGCGGGACTTCCGGCACACCTCGACGGAATATACTGTGCCGCAGAAACACTGCAGAATTGAAAATTTCTGCGAAAAACTATTTCCACCGATCATATCGACAGAACTACACATTATAGGATATCATCAGATATTACAAGTGATACAATGATGATGTTTTACGGTGTTGTATTACGAATAACATAACGTGGAGTTTGATGTTAGATTTGCAGACCAATTTTAGTTTTTTCAATTTAGTTATTTTAATTTTTGAAGTCCTTTCCTTTTATTTTCATTTTTGATTGAATTTATTCGTGTAAGGAGTTGTTACTGAAATAATAATAATAACGATTCCTTTTGTACTGTAATATGCAAAATGAGAAATTTAAATAAAAATAATAATCAGAACGATTCCTTTTGTACTGTAATATGCAAAATGAGAAATTTAAATATGTGACTTGTTAATTGGACGTGAACTTGATTGTAGATTTTCGTGCATTTATAAAACTGACGTAACCAACTTGATCCATACAAAATGTTAAAATATCTGTAACAGAGAATACTCTTTCTTGCTCTTTCCAAATTTCAACTGTTTAATATATATTGTATCATACACAAGATCAGTTACCCTACGACTAAAATCATTTTCAGCAAGTTCACGTTCTTCTCAATCCTTTTCTTTTTAAATACAAAACCACCCTTCCCTTTCATCAATCTCCAAAATTACACTTCGTATCGTTAAATTAAACATGCACCTTGTCGTCCAATTGGCCACGAAGTGCACGACGAAACGAAAATAAAGTACATCGCGTGAATAAAACTAGCGAAATGAAATTGGCTGAGGCAACGAAAACAATTTCGACCGCGCGAGGGCTGAAACCCTCTCTCTCTCTCTCTTAGTTCGTCGACCGATTCATGAATCACTCCCGGATATCCGGAGGATCGTATGTTCGCGATAGTTGACCGATTCGAAAAACTGAATAGAATCCTCGGTGATTGATCGGCTCCTTCGAAACTCCTTCCTTTCAACCACTTCGCGCCCTTTTCCCTTCCCAACGTCGACAATGACTTCCTCGTCGAGCGACGCGGCCGCCAGGCCGGCGATCGCCGTTTTATTTGAAACACACAATCCGGACAAATGCCGGATTTGCAAAATCGCGCGGCCGTAAATAACCGCGAAATGGAACGCACCGAGTGGCAAAGTTTGCCAAAATTCTCGGCCGCGGTCGACGCGTTCCGCTTTACGCGGCCTGTCTGGTTCCCCGATCGTCACGCCGATGGACAAGAATAACAGAGAAAGAGAAAGAGTGGGAGGGAGAGGGGAAAAAATTGGAAATATTCGCAAACGAGGACTTTTGTTCGGCCACGTCCGAATGCTGTCGCGCGCGAATCGTTGCCTCGATGGTTGCGTGACGGGCATTATGTCTGAACGATTCGAGAATTACAGGCCGGCCGAGAGTGTGTTCGCGTGTCTGCGCCCGTTTAATCGAACTTCTGGCGCGAGTGGGTGCTTCAGTGTTTCGAACGATTCTTGAGTGCGCTGCAACTGCGTACGTTTCTGCACGAAGATCACCACGGGGAAGGAAATGCGACGGACGTTTTCGCGCGTTTCTGGAAAATTTCAAGTTCCCGCAGTCTACGTAACGTGTAAAAATATAAAAACTGTGAAAAATGAGGCGTTCATTATGCTTGAGACAGGCGAAGTAAATTTGTTCCTAGGTTTCATAAAAATATCGCACTCGTCTTCCTTTTCCGCAATATTTTTCGAATTGAAATATTGCCGTTTAATTATAAATTAAATAACAACAATTACCACCACCGAGACACAGTAAATTTATTTCGTTCATTATATATTTTCATGCGTCAAACGTAGAAAACATTGCAAAATTTTAATATCAGATGTCAGTGAATACCAATCGAGCGGCATTTGTTCGTAATGTCACTCGTGGCAAATAAAATATTTTTCTTGCGAAGAATACCGCGAAATTCGTCACGCGAGTTAAACAAGTAGAAAAGTAGAAACAAAGACGCGAATTCATCGAGGAGCGGGAAATAAATAAGCGTGTAATTTATCGCGCGGGCATTAGCATTATTTACGACCATTCAATCGGTACGTGCATATGTCAGCCGCATAAATAACAAACAATGATGTATAGATATCCTATTCGTTAAAACGACACTTATGCATATTCATTCCGTGCGAGCTTGAAATTATTATTCGCGGTTTCATTTGCTTCCATCGGTTATGCGATAACAACGATCGCGTAAACATACGGGAATTATACCGAGCGCGGATCCTGGCATTATTTATACAGCGCAACACTAAACTGAACATTAGCTTTCAGAACGTTGCGTTGTCCTGTTTGCTTTTTCCGACGAGCAAGCTTATCGTATGTCGTGGATATTTAATTCTGAAACTCTTCATTCATCTGGTAACGCATCCGCTAAGAAGACGGCGAATAATAAATTATAGGAAATATTCTTTTAATCATTTTTCTGAGCCATTCTGAAGCAGCCGTATCTTTTATCGCCTACATATATTTCTACAATTTGATACAATTCTTCGTAATGAAATTCCCTTCTCCTAATTTCATAATGAAATTCTCCTTCTCCTAATTTTATAATAATATTTTTTTAATCACCAGGTACGTAAGTCCTATGTTTTATTGCCTATACATATTTTATTTCTACAATTTAATACAATTCTTCATAATAAAATTCTCTCTTTCTGAAGAAGAAGTAAAAAAACGTTCGAGGAAAAGGTTCGCTTTCTTAAAAAAACTAGAGAGAAATTATTTCAATTTTTCAAATGGTTTTCAATTTTATCACTGAAAGTAATTTTAGTGAGGGTAACCCAGGAAATCGAGCCTCTTCAGGTGCAACGCTGATGCAACGAAAATTAGCGATTGGTTGATTTGGGTCACGTGGTTCGCGAGGGGGCGTGGGTAGACCTCGAGTAGGAGTGGCGTTGTCTGGTACTGAGCGATCGCGCCTGTAATTTGTTTTCTATCGATTCAAATGTTTGCGTATCGATAAAATTTTATGGCAAAAAAGTCAGAACTGTTGCTTCTGGGCCTTTGAGTATGACGAATCGTACTGGGCTACAAGTCGTGCAGTTTTTTATTCAACTCAAGTACCGAATCAACCGTCTCAGATCTCGCTGCGTCATTCTTAAAAAAAAAAAAAAAAAATTAAAACTCGCACTCCCCTTCGAGCAAACTTCTGCAGAACTCGCTTCAACCCTCGTCCTTAGTTACCGCGTCGATTAACTCTCCGAACCACTTTCGTTATCCGTTAACACTTCCTCGTTGTCCAAGAAAATCGCGAAACAACCGTTCGAAGGAAAAAAAAGCACGGTTTCGGGTAATCGAACAACTCGTGCGGCGAGTTATCCGGCGATTTACAGAAATTTGAAAAGAAAACGGGCGACGCGCGGTGAAAGCGGCGGCGACGAAAGGAAGGGGAGAGAAGAAAAAAGAAAAAAAGAACACGAGCGAGAACGGAAACGTGAAAGGAAGAAAGAGAGAGAGAGATAAACGAAGAGGAAAGCGAAGCGTCGATGTTGCCGTAACCTTTCCCGTGTCTTCGCTGGAAAAAAGTTCACGAGCAAGGAACCGTGACACATTTGTCTCCTCTCTCGCGTTTGGCCGGCGAGAGAAATCGATCGAGGGCATTGTCGAAGTGGCGTGGCGAAAAGAAAGGGGGGGGGGAAGCAAGAACAGACGAGGGGAACACGAGACACAAAGGAAAAAGGAGAATTTCCAAGCTGTTTTATGGGGCGCGTTTATGAACGTTTATCATGTTCGATGGTGTAAGCGCGGGGTCACCATTCGATCGATTAATCGCCGGTGTAATTGACTTTTTGCTTTGTCGATGGCGCGGATAATAAATTTGTCTCGCGGACAAGTTGGATAGATGCTCGGGAGCCGCGCG
Source organism: Melipona quadrifasciata (assembly GCA_001276565.1). NCBI lineage: Eukaryota > Metazoa > Arthropoda > Insecta > Hymenoptera > Apidae > Melipona > Melipona quadrifasciata. The sequence goes on from KQ435859.1 coordinate 1,022,219, forward strand.
TTTACTCGCTGTTTCCCCGTTGCTTTCCATTCGTTCCTTCCCTTCGCTCCTCCCTCTTTGATAAATTCTGATAAATCTGGGGCTGGGCGCTACGTTATCGTTTCGCGGCCGACGATAAAGTGATGTATGTTTGCAAGATGATGGCGAACGAATCGTTAACGAACAGAGAACGCAACAAGAAGGTGGGAAAGGTTTGGCGAGAATCGCTGGAACCTGAGTCTTTTGCCAGTTTGACGGGGTAATTCGCGTGAATTAAATTGATTAGTACGCGGGGTAGTTGCAAATGGGCGGGATGAAAGAACCTTTTGCAAAGAATTAACGCGTGTCAGGCTTAACGGATCTTTGATATAAATTCAGTTGCATTTCAAATAAATTTGGACAAATTTGGCCACGGTGATGTTTAAATATTGTTAACCGATACGAAATATGCGTAATTGGAGAACAAATTATTCGTAACATTTAAGAGATGAAACAAGTATTTTCATGGATTAGGCTTTATATTTTCATCTCATTTAAAATAATTGAAATCATTATTCGTCATTAATCGACAAAAGAAAATAAATTGTATTTTCCAAAAAAAAAAAAACAAAAAAAAAACAAAAAAAAAGAAAATAATGTTAACAAAATATCAACGTACAGATTACAAAAATAATGCCATTTACTTTCGCATATAAAGGCGATCGCCGCATATATTTGGAGGCAAGTTTAAATGCGCCTTGTCGTTCTCATTATCGTGGAAAGCAACGACACGCGTTATTAGAGACATTCTGCAAACTGGACATTAGCGGAGCCGTTGCGGGGTTGAAATGTAGACAATCGAACTTGTTATCTCATTTGCATATCGGTTTCATTACAGATGGAAATTACTCGCGCGTATCCAATATTTCAAGGGACATTACAACACGTCACGGAGTTTCGAAAGATTATTACGTTATTACGGGACGCTGAATTTCCGAGGGCTGATTCGCTGCAGACCATTACCACTTTCCTCTCTCTCTCTCTCTCTCTCTCTCTCTCTCTCTCTCTCCCTTCCTTTCTCTCTATTGTTATTGCGCTCCGTACGGTTTGCTTTACCGAGGACGCAAAGGGATTGTAAGATGGCAGTAGTAGTGTACCGTTGCAGGTCAGCCGTAAAAGCTCTCGTATAGAGACGAGAATCTTGTCCGAAATGCAGAATATTGTCACAGTTGTACGCGTAAATTCGATCGCGTTAATCGTTTGTCTCGTTGATCGATTGAGCAATGAATCTGTTGGTTCCTTGCGTGAACTTTGACGATCGAAATTTATCAGAGATTTTATTTTTCTTTCGTGCAATATCGACGGTAGGAAGGAATCGTATGTACATTTTTCATCTAATTTCTCGACGAATTTAATTTTAAATAACGTTCAATATTTTTAATTATTTGTCCCTTGCACTAATTTAATTTTTGTTGCGTCAAGTAAATTTTTAAAAGAAAAGTGTCGTTATTTTTCGCATGCGTCAGTTGAGTTTCCTGTGCTTCCTCCTTAATTGTAATTCACAATAGAGAATCGTCATCGCTTCGGAGAAATTAGTTTCAACGTTATAATCCGTCAATGTGATTAAAAACAATCTTTCCAAGAGTACATACATTCAGCTGCTTTCACTAGCGAAACGTTAAACTTTCACTATAAAATGTTAAATAAGAATCAACAACTCGATTTTTTTAAAAATACGGTAAATGAAAATTTACAAATATCACACTTCATATCCATCCAAGTTTTCATTTCTATCATGTTCCATGCATTAAATACAACAGTCAACGCACTTACCTGCTACCGATTCCCCCACAATCTTCGACTTCTCTACTGGAAGAAACATTTTGAACGCACATCTTAACGCGACGCAACACCGAATGATTATAAAGTAACCACTTTGAAATATTTAATAAAAAATCGGCGAGCGTGAATAACTGACACAGTGATTTATAATGGCAGTCGTGTATTCGATTTATTAAGATATTCCGACCGACGGTTTCACCATCTATCTCTAATGCTCGTTTCACGGGTCGGCCATTCACGATATACTCCGGATTATAACTCATAAAAATCGTTCTCGGCATAGTGAAACCATCGGGCACGATACATTAATAACGTCATTATATAATAATTCAATACGACATATTTATGATCGCTGTAGCATCCGTTCGTATCGTCTTTTTTTCCTTTTTCTTTTCTTTTTTTTTTTCTCTCTCTCTTTTCTACCGAACGACATTTTTTTTATTACGATCATCGCCATAACGTCTCGTACGGTCGCTGTAATACGCTATTCACAACACTCTCCTCGTCTCTTTGCACTTTTTCTCTACGCTTTTGCATCAACAATTCGCAGCCTCGAATCATCACCGCGACAATAAACGACGATTCGCATTGATCACAGCATAACGTATCTACAATATTTACAGAACAATCAATCGGCAAAGACGCGTTACGGGTCTAGAAAGACCGCGCGAATTCAAAGTTCGATGTCGCACGCAGCTCCTTCGAGCACGTGCACTTGCGTTTCGAAAGTTTCGAATCCATCTCTCTGTTCCTCTTTTTCTCCTTTTGCGCGATGAAGAATGTCGTCACGAAATATCGTTGGAAATTCGTTTGGAAAATTCGTAGAAAATTTTTGGAAAAATTTCAATTAAACAAAACAGTCCAGCCTCGATGATAAATTCTTAGAGCAGTTTTTGCGTGGCTCCTTTTATTTTTATCAATGTTTAAATTGAAAAAAAAAATGCTCTTACCGCGTAATGAAAGTAACGACGATTGAAAGATTATTTACAAGAATCCGTTAAATATCTTCTCGAGCTTGCTGAAAACTACAGTGTGAAAAATTAATATCGCGGAACAAAATTCTCCATCGGAGAGACGTGAAAGTTCGTTTCGCCGAAACGGGAGAACAAACGAAACATTTACCAATTCGTCCGAGTAAAAATGGGCGATTCAAGACTTTCCCAAATGCAGCGCGTCTAGCTGTTGCCACCAGCTCCACGTCGGACTTCGACAGAAACTCGAAACAGACTTCTGCGAACTTCCGTTGTCGCGAAGGTACAAAATATCGTTTAAAGCTCCTACACCTTTGTTATGTACACAAAACTATGCGAATCAAGAACAGCGAAGTTGCATTTTGGTACGTCATGCAGAAGAAGAAGAAAAACGGATGGTGCGTTCTATCCAAAGGGTTGCGTATGTTTCGACGATTAACACGTTGACTGCCACCACGATGTTTCTGTTATCTGCAAACACTTTGAAACGAGCAGAATATGCGAATGTACGTCGATCGAAACGCGAGCGATCGGAGAAACAATTGTAAAATTAAAATGTACGCTTCCGCATCGTGATATTTTCTAAAAATGGAAAGAACGTTTCCTTTTCGTGGCGGTCAATTAGTTAACGAGTTAATTTCCCTGGTTCGCTCTATAGATCGTTAAATCTACTTCAAGTCTCGTTAAAGCTAAAAATATTGTCATCGACAAGTGTAGCCTTGGAGGGGAACCGCGAATTCTCTGTCTCTTGACAGAAGTAATTGAAACTGAAACGACCAAGCTCTCTGCACGGAGACACCGTCGTCGATGATTCGGGGCTACGCAACATCATCGTCGTCGTCGCGTTTCTTCTCTTACATGCTCTTTTTTTTTTTTTTCGTTTTTTGTAATTTGATTTGAACCCTCTATATCCTGACGTTTCATAGAAAACATCTCAAATCAGCATTTGCGAGACAGATCTTGTATTTTAAACTCAGCTTGTACTTGTAAATGCCACATTTTAAACTCATAAAATTTATTTGTTTCTCCTCCCTCGCGTTTACAGTACTCCTACGTATTCTCTAACGATCCAGAAATTGAATATATATATATATAGAGAGAGAGAGAGCCGCGGACAACTTAATCCCGGACATAAAGGGTTAAATCACGTCGAGTCGCATTCACGAACGCGTCCGCTATATTTACGTATATGCGTATATACGACTAGCGTCCCGTTATCGGTGTGTGCATGCACGTTTGCCTCGCCAATGAGAAACAGCTAATGATGAAACTTTAGAGCGCGTTACCTCAAACACAACTACGACTTTATATTATACGTTATTATATGCTCCTGTGTATATAATGTATAGAGTTATGCATTTTTTTTTTTTCCTTTTTCGTTTATTCTTTCATGCGTACGTATATGTCGTTACATGTACCGAAAAAATTACAGTTGTGCCTCGTTCTCGCTCCAACTATTAGAATATACAACTAATCGTCGTCGCGTGTTGCCGTCTTACGAAAACCTCTATCGACGAGCGAACGGTCGTCGGCAGCCGGGTTGTCGCTCGTTTCACGAGCTCATGAGATCGATTTCACCGAATCAGAAGCACGTAAAATCGCTTGAAAATAATTCTTTGTTCCTCTCTCTCCGTCCGAGCCGAATTCATTTACGTGCTTCGTCATCGTTGGTTTTGGGACTTACTCGCAACAATTCTCTGACGGTGATTCAATAATTTCGTCTGCGACAAAATTTTGCTTACGGGGATTTTGACATTACTCTTGTGCGTGTCAATGCACCTATCCTCAGAAAAATATAGTTTTTTCTTTTTTTTTTTTTTTTTACTAAGAAGCATGCATGCACCGCTTTTTAAAATTTTTTCTCACTTTTAAACTTGTCAGTAACACGTGTTGTTAAATTGCGGAAGAACACTGTCCTTATGGAAGTTTCCCATAGAAGTTTCGGATCATGGAAGCTGTTCTTTTTGATGCGAGAATAAAATGATTCAATCAGAAATGAAGCTATCTTTGTCAAAACTCGTAAGACAAATACGATGAACAAGGATCGACGAACATCGATGCGCAACTATTTGAGACTACAGCCAATGTAATAAAAAATACACTGCGGGTAATTATTGAATCGCCATCGTACAAATTTTCTCTTCCTTCGACAATGTTACATACGACAAAGGATATTCGCGCGGTACAATGAAAATACGATATTTCTCGTCTGTTACAAATTCTTCTTTCGAGCAACGCGAACGATATCAGCGACGATGAAATGAACGTGGATTAACGATCGAATTTTACATCGAGGGGGCGTCTAGAACGCTGAATCTTCGTGAGAAGGATCGCGAAATCAATGGTATTTACACAGGTAAGAAACAAAGATGCTCGAAACGCAGTCCGCTTCAACGCTTCGAATAGACGAGCTCGCACGTTTCTATGCTAACTAACGAAACTACTCGAACCGCGTCTCGCGTGGGCAGTGATTCTCAGCCATTCACGGGAAAACTCGCGACACACGATTTGATTATAAAACTCGTATCTTTCTTTCTTTTCTTTTCTTTTTTTCTTTTTCTTCTTTTGGCGGAACATTTAAAGCGGCAACACGTTATATGTAAGACGACGCAACCCTCGAATTCCTCGCGGAGCATCGACGTGTCGCGTTACTATTGATTGAGAACCATTGGCCCATTAACCTATCGTCGGAATCAAATCCATCTAGTCGATACGAAATGTTCTCACCTCGTCGTTTCTTTTTCTTTTTTCTTTTCTCTCTAAACTCGCACAATCGAGATTCACACATGACGAGATAGAGGATGAAGAGTCTTCTCTCGGAAAATGCAAGGATGTCGCGCGTCACAAAATCATCATCACTCGTGAAAGCCTAAGAATACCTTCATACTCACTGTATAAGTATACTTACACAACATATTATATTTTGTATTTGTATTTATATTTATTTATTTATATATATTTATTTATATTTATATATATATCATATATATATATATATAATATCCTCTTTCATTCTTTCTTTCTTTCTTTCTTTCTCTTTTTTTTCTTTGTTGCTCTCTGTATACGTCTACGTTTAGTATGAAAATAATTTCAAGCGCGCCTTGTTCTCGTCGCACTCGTCCGTCGTCCAGCCGAAGACGGCGTACCGGAAACTGGCAGCCGCCTTCGGTCTGGTCACCGTCCAATAAACACTAGAACTGGAAGCCCCGTCCCCGCGACGTGAGAATCACCTTCTGATTGCTGGAAGTAGCAGTGACAGCAGACTCACCAAAAGATGAAGAACGAGCTGCGCCCGATGGGAAACGCCCGGACTCAGGGCGTCGACCGGAAGCTCGCCTGGCGGCCTCATCGATGGTGGACCGTAATCTCTGTCGTAATCTGCAACCAAACAGATCTGCTTCTGCACGGAGTCTTCCAACGATTAGAAATTGATTTTGTTTTCCTATCTTTCCTTTCCCCCTTTTTTCTTCTTCTTTCTTTCTTTGCCTTAAGTTCCCAATTTTGACGGATCCGTAGTTTCAACGATTGGAGATTCATACACTCGGTCAGTGCGCGTGATAATTTGTATTGTTTGGCTCTCGATAAATACCTTTTTACGACGATTTTCACTGATAATAAATTCTTTTTTTTTTTTGGAGGATTTTAAAAATAATTTTTGACAGATGTAAAACATTGAGTGAGAATTACACGACTTGCAACTGCGTCCCCTCAACATTCGAAATTTTTAACTTGTTCGTCTTGTTTAATAACTCTTAAGAATCCAACTTCTAAAATCAATTTCGGCCAAATTTAATATTTCTGTATGAAGCAAAGCAAAATTTCGTTTCGTAATAAATTTCGAAATAAATTATGTCACTGGTATGTAATCGTCAAAAAATCCTCAGACCGACAAGCACGGAACATTATTCCACGAGAATATCAAAGGGGAAGACATTCGAGACGATTAATTCGCGAAAGCTGTACTTCCCTCCGACGTCGCGGCATTGTCCCCAATTTCATTCGTCGCGTTCGCGAACGCCCCCGCCCGCGTTTGTATTTTCCGCGTGTGTTGCACTAAACTGTTCTCCTCTGGAATTAACTCCGAATCTCTGGGCGATAAGAATCGAGACCGGGCGAGGAGGGAAGAGCGCGGACAGGGGAAGAACGTGCCGAGCACGTGGAAAATGAGAATGCAACAAAGCGGCCTCGTGCGCCGGAACATGTTGCTCGAATAATAGAGCGTTCGATTATAATGCACCGGCTGGATAATCGAACGTTTGGACGGTGATCGCGCGAACAATGCTGATAGCATTCTGAAAGGATTTCGGCCGGACAATGCGACGGTGATTCGAATTTCATAGGGAATGAACAGGCGAAAGCAATTCGTACCGCAGGGGTAAGTCTGAATTTCAATGGCCAGCAGGCGAAACGTTATCCTCTTTGCCGAATAACAAACAGAAACGAACGGTGCGCGCGATGAGAGAAAGAACGTCTTGGAAGAGTGTACTTGAGGAAGCAGAGGAAGCTGGTTTCGATCAATTTCCTTCAGTGTGTCCAGAAAGTTGACAAATAAAATTGACGATTACTTGGCTGACACGAATTTAGGAATGAGACAAAATTTAGGAAAGTAATAGTAATGTCGTAGACGTTGTCGGTGAAATGAAACGAAATGAATTTTCCAAGCGACGACGAGTCAGATAAGAATATTTTGAACATTCTATGGCGAATTAATAAATTCTCGATTTATTGGAAAATCTTTGAAATTCTACGACGAGGTAACTCAATTCGTCGTCAATTCTGGAGGAGCATTTCCCAGCGACAAGTTATCCTCGGTTAACGAAATAATAATAAGTTTGGTTCTAACGAAGTTCGTAATTCGCCCAGAGTACGAAGTGTTTAAAAAGGGAAATATTAAAAATTCTTATATCCTTGTCGTAAACTTGAAAGGGCTGCACGGCTGACCTGCACACGCTGGCTGCAAAAGAATTAAAAATTCCTTTAAACGGAGGATGCCACGCTTCTAAATTAAAAATAAAAAAAGAAGCGAAAACTTGGTAGACTCGTTGGTAAGATGAAACAACGCCATGAATGCTTTTTGCGAATTTTCCTTTGTTCGCGAATACTTAGAGCGGTTACAATGTTTAACCCTTATTTAGAGACTGAATTGTCTCCCTCTCTCTTTCTCTTTCTCTCTTTTTCGCTCGAATGAAAAAAATAGTTCTTCAGACACAATTACTTTCTTGTGAAATGAAAGAATCGCAGGGAAACGGTATTTTATTGTATAAAAAAGAAAAGCGAGCTTCGACTTGATTCACATTCAAACGAAAAGCGATCGAAAATAATAACAAGAACGCGATAATGAGAAATCGTTTTCTGTTTGCAAAACGTTTATTAGGTTCCATTAGGATCGATGGACGAGAAAAAATTTTCCTTTCAACTCGAATGGCGGGATTGCCACGAGTCACTGTTTACAGATTCCTTGTTGTGAGAGTAAATTACCGTTTTGCCACTGAATAAACTTTTTAGAACGTGCCGCGTTACCATCGACCGGCGGCAAACTCTCCATTTCCGGTTCGCAAAACTGTTTTCAGATTCAACGAACCCGTGCGAGTGTTTGAACGCCGATTTAAAACAATCCAAAGAACTCGCGACCGAGTACGTCCGTTACTGGAGAACGATGAAAAATTGGTATCTCGAACGTATAGTAATCCAGTTCTTTGGAGAATGAAATTATTTGTTTGTAAATGTTCAACGAATGTTTTCCTTTCATTTCGATAAAATTTTCGCAAGTGTGAATTGTTGATCGATGCGACTATCTGCACGTTTCTTTTCACCGAGAATGTCCGACATGTGCAGTCTTTTACTACTTGTAATTACAATACTCTCGAGTTTTCAGGTAATAAAACAAAAATATTGCTTGACATTCCTTTTCGACTCGCTGCTGAAACGTTGTCGAGAACGTTGTTAAATCTTGGAACACGAACGTCACAATACGAGAATGAAAGATCGATTAGAAAGCTTATCGCGCGTTGGAAAACGAAGAGAAAAACTTATAGACACGTTGTCAAATTGTTTGCAGCGTTGGAGAGATGGAATGAATGTCGGAAGGTGTTTCAGAGCACGCGAGAATTGTCCCATAGAGCGGTCGATCTCTCAACGACGACGGGAATATATGTGCGTGTATGAGAATGGTCGGATGGAGAAGATAAATACAAGGAGTTGCCGCGGATAATACGAACGGTGGGC
>KQ435859.1:1032872-1056390 GCA_001276565.1 Melipona quadrifasciata
CTTTTCGCGCGCGTACGACCTCCCTCTCTCTCTCTCTTTCTCTCTCGTTCAATTTTGCCTGTCGATTGGATTGGCCGGTTGTTCTAAGTTTTACGGATCCAGGTCCATGTTGGATCAACGCCGCCACCTGTGGCGCTAATACAAATCCGGTAATGTTGCCAGCTATGAATACATGAATATCAACCGGGAAGAAGTCGATACATATGTACGTTTACCCCTGTTAACCCGGCGGCAACTTCGACCTGGTATACAGGTATCGCGCGAATGGTAACCGAGCTGTTTGATATGTAGTCAGCCGTGTATATCTCTGTCGAACATTCTCGTATGAAACGCTCGAAATCGTTTTAATCTCTTGTTTCGCGGATTTTTTTCTCATTTGTTTTCTTTTTTTTTTTTTTTTTTAATCAGCGACGATCACAATTTTGAGTACGATATTCGTTAAGTGTTAATCGAGTCGGAAAAATTCTTTTATTGCTAGATGCTACTTGATAATCTCGTAGTATTACTGATAAAACGATGCGACAATGTTGGAAAAATAATTGAAATTATTCACTTCGATATGTCGCGTTAACGTTGAAAGTTACGCTTGAAAATTTATTTGGAGAATTTGTAATTATTTTGACCGTCTAATTTGTCTCGATCCTCTCATTTGCATTTAATAAATCTTTCCACACATAAAACTACTTATACTTTACATTGTATAATTGCATTTTAAACATCTTACACAGCGATAAATTCCGCATATTATCATCCTAATGTGTTAATGAATTTACATTGCACGTTGACAAATCATTTTCCTGCTTTGAAAATACCAACATCGTATTCGTATTCAAATTTGTCCTCGTCTCAGGCTCGACAAATTTCTCTCACCTTCATCGCAATACTTTTAAAGTCTTGGCGACGTCGATCTCAATCGGGAAGAGAAATGTTCGACACCTAACGAATCGATATCCAACGAAAATACTTTATTGCCGTTATTAGAGAACCGAAGTGAAAAAAACACACACATACACACACACACGTAAGGCGAAGGTTCGACACGGGGTGGACAAGTTTTCTTATTTGAAAACCGATCGAGGAGCAATCGTCGCGAATTCACGACATTCCTCCGGAGTAGTTGTCCGTCCGCTTTGGCTCGCACCCCAAAAAGGGACGTCGGAATCGCACGTCCGGCCGGAAAAAAAGTTATTCCCACCCACGAGTAAAATCCACGCTACGTGACTTTCCGCATGGACAGCGACAGACGAATCGTTCACCAACACTTTAACAACGTCTTTACCGGTTTACCGCTTGGTTTCTTTTCGGCTCGCCCCGATTTCGTGACAGGATCACACCGATCGCCGTCATCACGCGACCACCGATTGACTTAAACGAGGTCTAGACGCCGCTAGCATGGCGCTAGCACGGTGATAATTGCCGGGAACTGCGTCGATTGTTTGACGAATTGGGGCAAGGTTTTATCTTCCAGCGATCGCGTTTTATCGGCTCGGTCGAGCAAAAAATTAAGGGAAATAAATTTGCAAATTTTTTAAACTACGACGAGTTTACTGGGGAGTTTGCTCGACACGTGTTTTTGTTCGAATTTAAATAATTTTGCCGTATACCTTAACGTATAATCATTTCAAAGGAAACTTATAACAAAATTTTGCTCGTGGAGAAGAATAGAAAAAGCGAGTCGAAATATATTCGTACATTCGTGACTTTTATTGGCTTCTGGAATTTTGATAATAATTTTGGAAAATTAAATATACTCTGTGACTTTTCTATTAGAAATTCTTCGTACGGATCAATTCATAAAATGAAGTTTCCATTCCAGAAATAGAGTGAAGCAGAATAACTGCAATTTGGAGCAAAATCTGTCCCGCAGTTCACTCAAAGTCAAGGTGTGTCGAACAAAAATCGAAAGTTAATGATCTCGCAGGCCGCGCAGGAACAGATTGTATAAAATTATCATCGATTCAAACGATGTTTGTAATTTAGCACTTGAACAAAGCTAAATTATTCCTGTTTACGTAAAGAGCAACCATTGGTTCAATATTATTCAACTTTCAATATGATCATCGTTAAACAAGCGACAAAATCCATTAATATTGGACATTTGCATTTTGTAACTACGACTTTGTTGTTCGATCTACAACATTTAATCATTTTCATATTAAAGAGAAAAATGATTCTTTTAAAATTTCTTGGATCGGAAAAGCTAGCGAGAGGTTAATTTTGAAATAAAAATCTTCCATCCTGTTGCGAGACCGCCGTTCCGCTTCAATTTCGCACTTTCAAATAATCTCGATACCAAATAATGCCCACAAAATCTTCCGAATCACAAAATCAGGGGAAACCGGAAAACCAACGAATCGCAAATGGACGGAGAAGTTTCATCGGTAAAATAATTGCGTTCTTGGTGTTTCCCTTGGTGAAATTGGCTTGCGAATCGAAGGGAGCTGCAATCAAGAAGGAGGCACGGCCGATCGATACTACGCTCGTTCAAACTTCCCACCGTCACGTCACGACATTAGGACGAGCTTCTCTTTCGAATGGCAGAAGGGCAGAATTGGCTGGCGTGACGATCTACGTCTCCGGGAATACAGATCATAAAAGTTTGTACAGAGTGTAGGAATCAATTCATCGGCAGCCAGAGACGGCGTGGCTTGGCCTTCTCGGCTTCCTGCACGTGCGGTGGCTGTCAATCGATTTAACAAATGAAGGCGAGAAGAGAGAGAGAGAGAGAGCAGGTAAGCTGCAGTTAGAGCAGGAGAGGAGAAACGAGAAGCGAGCGAACGAGAGAAAGAAACGGAGAGAGGGGGGAAGTTGAGCTTGGATCGTTTCTACGTTTTCGCCGGGCGAAACCGGTCGACACGGGGCCGCACGGGTCAACGAAACTCGTTTTTCATTAATTGAAAGTAAACTTTGAGAAAGGGAAGTCTGCCGCCCCCGACGCTCCTCGGAATCTTTCAGCAAAGTCATTGAAACTGTGAGGTTGGGGAAACTTTCACGCCACCGTGCCAGTTGCTGCCAATTTATTGGCATACGAAACGAAAGTGCCCTCGGCGTGACGTTTTATCCGCCACCCCTGTTTGACGTATAACCCCTGTTTAGAAGTATCGAGACACATACGCGAGTTCCAACCGCGAAACTTCATAATTAATAACGTAAAATACGGACGAGGCTGTTAAACCTCCGGTGGTGGTCGAATGCAACAATTATACACGTGACCAAAGTATAACGACCTGAGTAATTTGAAAAATTGAATACCGCTGTCGGATAAATTGTAATATTTTACATGCTGTTTGAGAATTTTGTTCTTACGTTCATTTTAATGCTCGAGATATCGCTCCACGTATTTGTTTCAAAGAGCGATGTTGACTTAATTGTTTCTTTGAATTTTTTAAATAAATAGCAGTACGAGTGTAAGAGGATCGCGTGTATAACGAAAGCAAAATTTCTCTGAATAATATAACACTCGAGTGTATTCGAAACATTCGCGGGCGAAGAAGCTGTTTTCTGATTAGTTAAATATTTTCACTGAAAGTGATTTTAGTGGGGATAATCCAGAAAATCGGGCCTCTTCAGGTGCAACGCTGATGCAACGAAAATTAGCGATTGGTTGATTTGGGTCACGTGATTCGCGAGGAGGCGTGGGCTAGACCTCGAGTAGGAGTGGCGTTGTCTGGTACTGAGCGATCGCGCCTGTAATTTCTGTTTTCTATGATCAATAAAATTTTATGGTAAAAAAGTCGTCTTCATTTTCTTGTCGGAACAGTTGCTTCTGGGCCTTTCATACGAATCGTACTGTCACTTTTCGCACGTGTTGAAATACTTAAAAAAGTAATGAAATGCTATCGTCATAAAATATCAAAGTTGAAGAATATTTGATGTCAAACTTCGAGTGCTTCTTCGTACCGTAGTTTTAACTTCTAACCACCTTTGAATCTAATTATATATTTTAAGTTACATTTAATTCGAGGTTCAACGATATATAACATAACAAATTTTCCGTCACACAGTTGTCCGAGAGAATTATCTTCTTTCTCCGTACGCACGTAATTTTATATTAATGCATTATTTCTTCGCGGAATATTTAGACTTTTAATCGATATTCGAAATTTAACGGTAGTTAAACTCGCTGGATTGGTCTTCTCATGCGTATTCATAAGATATTACCACGTTCAATATTCATAAGCTATGCGATACTTTAAACGGCACCGGCTCGAATCAGACCGGTAACCGTAAAGAAATAAAACCTCTGAGAAAATTCGTCTTCCGACTTAACTACCGAGCCCCGATTTTTCAGCGAAATCCTTTTTACATTTCGTGTCCCAGAATAATCAAACGGAATTCCTTGATCAATTATTAAATTCATATTTGCACCGGTTTCGTCTCTCTCCCTGTTCGTACCTCAACAATTCAGATATAAATTAAATCGATGAATTGTAATATCTCTGTGAAATTGTTTTAATAAGGGATCGCAATTTCAATAAATATTCAAGATTTAAACCGATTAAAATTCTTTGAAATGCATCGTCTCCGTATCGATGCGTCGAACTCTTGAAAAATCAATCGGAGGAGTAATAAATTTTATTGTCAATCTTAATTTGAATTTTTATATCTATAAAAAGTAAAATTTTCTCAAATTATTGAAGAAATCTTACGTTATAAATTATTTCATCCGAAAGGAAAACATTCGTTTCACTTAGAAGAGAATTACTAAAGAAATATTACAAATTATCAAACATTAATATTTCCAGATGTCTAAAAGTGTAACAATAATCGAAGAGAACTTTTTGAAAAATATATCACGTCGTGTGGATCGCGATTCGCTAAGATTTCCACTTCAGTCCAATTAAAATAAAACTTCGCGCCGTGCTAAAAAAAAAAAGTTTCGTCATTTTTCGCGATTTCGATTCAGTCGATAGACGTGCCAAAGTAGCGATTCTTGATATAAGACTCTCGAACTAAAGTGGAAGCACTTACTGAGCGCTGAAAAAGAAGTTCATAGTGGTGCCAACTATTGTTGGTATCTTTGGGTCTGGAGTTTCTCTCGAGCTGGCACGTCTCGGAAAGGACTTTCAGTTCAATTTAAGCCCGTGAATAGATGTACGAACATTTAAGTACAGACGACGTATGAGAAAATCACGACGTTTGACGGATACTAACTAATTAGTAACTCCGATGAAATCAATTTTCCACAGACAATCGGATTACAGGTATCCTGCAGTTTGGAACAGTGGGCAAACTAATGCCAACATTTCGGTTCGTGTAAAATCAAATTGCCAAGCGGGAACTTTCGAATTTTCAATTCGATGTTAGAGATTATTTTATGATATTTATATTATTTAAATATCGCGAGAATACTCGTTGCGCGATTTGATTTTATTCTCACTTTTTCTCGTTGCGTTAAAATGGAAAAAGCGTGATTTGCAGGAGTGAAAATTTAAATTATATATCTGTACTGCCGAAAATATGTTTGTAACATAAAAAGAAAAGAAAACACGAAACATTGTGAAATTTCATTAACACTGTTGCGAGACTCGATTATTATGCAATTCGAACTAGATATAGAAATTACAAGATATTTAACGTAGTCAATTATATTAATAAACCTGGACATTCAGTGGAACCATATTTACGTAACACTTACTGTGTTCCTTAAAATGCAGTACAATAATTTTTTCCTATATATATACATGTTTACGATATTGTATCTAGTAAATTCTATATCATACATGTTCAGATTAACTAAAAATTTTGAAAATTTTAAATATCATTAGGATCCAACATGTTTTCATGATCTTTCAAATAGTGCTTTACTCTTTCTCTTTCTCTCTGTAATAATAATACTGCCAATAAAAAAAGAAATCACAGAAAATAATTTTCTCCTAAGGGATAACTTTTAGTTTACTCCAACTATTCCTTCCTGGTATAATTTTCACCTATGAATAAAAATTCACCCAGCTAACTAAATCGAGATTCTGTTCAAACAACCATGAAATGATCGTAAAATGACGAAACAAAAAAAAAAAAAGGAAAGAAAGAACATAGACGGAAAAAATCAGATCAGGAGCCGTAACGGCAGGAGGATCGATAAGCGAGACTACAGAAGATCCATCAGTGAAATCACTGTCGTCGAAAGTGTAATTCTGAAATCCATTCCGGCCGGTTAAAGGGTACCAAGTAACGCGAAGTAATTCGTTCACGGATAAAGGGGGATCACCGAACATTGGCAATTTAGTGGATTCACTGGAGAATCTCTCCACCTCGAATGTGCGCCGTTGACGAGGTTTTAATTACGCTAATTACTCGAACGAAGCGGTACAACAGGCAGCCCGACCGGCTGTATCGCCGTGGGAAATGCCTGAGATACGCGGTCCGCGTTAAAATAGATATTTACTGACCTGGATCTCGCCATTCCTCGACCTCGTAGTCGATAGGTCGTTGTCGTAATTTCTTGTTACCGTTTCTACCTAAAATGCATTACACAAAGGCGGTTTTACATGGCGTGTTTTACGACGGGACGTCATGACGGGCGGGATGGAGGACGCGGGAAATGGATGTCCTTGCTTCGGGGGGACAAAGGGGGAAAAAAAAAAAAGAAAAAATACGATAAGGATAAAATAGATGAAAAGTACCGTAGCGAGGATTCTAATGTGCACGCGTGTCTGTGCGGACGTGTCTCTGCTTGTGACTGCCGTTTCATTTGCGAATTAATGCCGGCTGTTCTACCTAATTCCTCGCGTATTCGCGAATTTTTAAACGATACGTAGCTTTGTTCTTTTTTTTTTTCTTTTTTTTCTTTTTTGTTTGAGCATCATTTGATATTCGCGCGAAGGAAATAGGCCGAACAACTGACAGATTTTAGATTTTAATTACCGTTCTTCTTCATCGACGAGGTCACGTAGTAGGGTGGCGGAGTGGTGGACGTCGTTGACGGTGCTGGTATTTCTGTGGACGTAAAGAGATTATTTCTGAGTCAGCACGCGGTAACTGCATTTGAAGGCAAAGAGTTTTTACTTGTATCAGTAAAAAGAAACTGATTCTGAATTAGCGTGCGATAATAAAAACTGCAGATGTTCGCGTAATCTTATATTTTTATAAAAATATAAAACGATCAAAGGGAGCCCAGTGGAGTACTCTATATTTTATATACGTATGTTCGCATATTATGTACATTGTACATGTATGTCGTAAATATTCACAGTTTGATGATAATAGTTTTAGAACGAAGAGCTTTCACTTGGAGAGTGGAAATGAAATTACTCGAATTTATTCTTGCTTAATTGATATTTTTTGAACGTTCGAAGCATTTTCTTCCGTTGTATTTCAACGTGTATTAAACGCGAAGATAGAAAATCGTAGTAAAAATGGTTCTACGAAAATTGCATCAACTGTGGATATTGAAGTCCTATCTCGTCCCGCGTATCCTTCTGATTTATCTCCGATCGATCTACAGTTTGCCGCGCGCGTGACAATTTTCTTACACGGAAACAATTCGAAAAACAAAGAAACGTCGGAAATACTTTTCCGTATTTTCTATCTGTCGAAAAAGCAATTTCGATTTTTACAAAATAAATACTCTAACGTAAAAAACGTTCAACTTCCAAGGAGTTGTAGTTTTCTCAAAATGACGAAAAGTTAACAAATCTAAGATATCAAAAATAATTCCATCTTTTGTCCTTGAAGACTAAAAAAAGTGCTCGTGCAATTGTCCAACGATACAGTTAAACGAATTAATCCTCCATGGGAAACGCGAAATATCTACGTTGACAAAATGCAGGAAAAAAGTTTAAAAGTGAACTTTCAAGCATGTTCATTTCTCAGCGATAGAGCGTACAATATATATATATATGTGTGTGTGTCTCGTAAAACTTTTAATTTCAGCCAATTTATTCGTTCAAGGAGGTGGAAAGGTATACTCTCTCTCGCGGGATAAATATCCTTCGTAAATTTAATCGCCAATTACGAAGCACGTTGAAACGACAAGGACGCTTGACCTCTTCAAACGATCGATAAGTATCGACTGTTAACGGCAAGAGTTTTTATATGAAGTTCATCGATGATCGATCAATTACTTTATTATTACAAGATTGTGTACGTGTCTACCTTTATTCTCGAATAATTCTGACTTTGATACACCTTCTGAATGAGATATTTCATATTTGAGAGTTTAATTTAATGGGTGAAATTTAGTTTTAGCTGTTATTTTTATTATTAGAAGATTGTACGCGTGACTTTTAACGTCAATCATTATAGATCTTTAGCAGAACATTCCTTTCACAGTGAAACTAGATTTGAATCTTTCAAAATTTGCATCAATAGTACGAACTTTGAAATTTAAAGAATTTTAAACTTTTGTTGGCCCGGAAGTTTGACTGGATCTATATTCAATTTTCGTGCACCGAAATTGACAAGAAATTTCAAATACATTGCCACCTCTTAATTCTACGTATTACAACGATAAAATATTCTTTGTAATTTTCTTCTAACGAACGTGGATTCTATAACGTTCTATCTGAACAATATATTCTACATCGATGTAATTCCATTTTACAGACGTGGAAGTACAATTTTCGTCAAATGCGCTATTAGTTGGACACGAAACAAATTTCTTCGTTATTTAATTCGTAGCCATTTCATGTAAACGATTTCGAAAAATATTCTACCGATACTACATACCACGGTGCTGTACGCTGTTCCCTGGTCAAAGGTTAAAACGCTTTCAACTGGCCGGTAGAAATCTGCAGCGAAAAATAAAAGACAAGCGGGTAGAATTTTTGAAAAAAACACTCACCGTCCAATTTGATGTCACCGTCAGTGCCACCGAGAGAATTCTGCGCCACGCATTTGTACGAGCCAAAGTCCTTCGGCCCGACGTTTCTAATCTTCAGCATCATGTACTTGTTGTAGCCGTTGTCGGTGGACACCGCCTCATATTTATCGCCTGCAATAGAATGGTAATTGCCTAGGCAAATAAAACCATGTCTTTTCCTAGACGACTCGCGATGCGCCGGATGGCAAACAACCGAGGTAAAAATCAAACAAGCCGCGCTCACGTGAATTTTTTGATATTCCCACAGTTTGAAACGTACTCGCGCGTGTTCAAACGCTCCGTTGGAATCCATGGTTAAACAAGCGTGCGTGTGTGCACAGTTAATTGAAAAGCTAGAATGAATTTTAACGTTTCCTTTTAATTCGGATTTCTAATTCAACGTGCGGATCGCTTGCACTCGTGCGTCTTGAAACGCGCGAATTACTCTTATCCTTCGGATCGCAATTCCGGGAATTCGAAAATCTATTCTATTTCGATCAAATTTTCAAATTACTTTATTTCCATATCCTTCACGCTGGATTTTCACGCTGGATTTGTCCTTCACGAAGAGAGGACAATTGAGAATCGTGGAGAGAAACATTTATTCTTCGTCCTTCGACGCAATTACCGAATACGATATCGTCGCGTTGGCGAAGAAAAAAATTAACGAAACTATATAAAAAGTTCTTTTGCAGGAGGATTACGTGGCAAGATATTCCCTCAACTTTATCGTGAAGAGTTCGTGAGAATATATTTATGGCGTCGACATAACTTTCTTTTAAAGCTTCCACGCGTAAAAGAAGTTGTGGTATAATAAACATAACGCGAGATACAGAATCTCGAGCACGTTCCGCGAGAACAAGCGACGATACGATTTACGTATAACAATATTGGAAATAAGTTCAGAACCGTCGATGAAACTGTTAATTAATTTTTCAAACGGAAATGAATTCTGGACTATTTTAGCTCACATTTACGCGATTAAATGTCCTTTCAAAGTTTGCGCAATAAAGTACAGAGTACAAAATTGAAATAAATGTAATTATATTAAAGTTAAAATTACCAGAGACGATCATATCACCGCGTTCGGTTGTCCAATAATTAATCGAGGTCGGATAAGCTTCGGTGTGACATTCCAACATGACGTCTTGTCCAATATATGCCGCTTCCAGCTGGTTTGGTATCGAAAGCATGGGAGGAACTGCAACAGCAAAAATATTATTAACGTGACACGACGAATTTCTTCTTTGTTTCAATTGTAACCTGTATCTGTATTATTGTAACATTTTATTGTATTTTAGTCTTTCTCACTTGTGCGCGAGAAGATAAAAATTAACATTTCCTCTGATAACGCAAAGTTTTTTAATTTTAATGAGAGCCACGTGGAGTGTTTGTTTTATAGAATTAAGTAACGTAAGAGAAAATGTAATTTTATCCGAGTAACGTATTAAGAAAATCTGTTTACTTAATGACCTAGCCAATAGATTCATAACAATAACAATAATTTTAACGTTCTTAAATAAAAGATTACTTATTTTTTTTTTATTACAAAGATTATCAAAAAAAATGTCTAGAGAAGGCAGTTCATTTGATACGCAGAGAATTATTACGCGATCGAAAGCGGCAGATGTTTGAAACAGTTCGAGTCAATTTTTGGAATTAGGTGCGCTTTGAACTTTCCCAACCAAACTTTCTACGTTTTGTACTCCCGAAATTTAACTATTCGAACTGCGTAATCTAGTGCATCGGAACTCTCCGTGTTTGCAACTCTGTAAATCCTAGGGAATCCACCAACTTATTACGAATTTCGATAAAACTTTCCAATTTGTTACATCGACGTAAACGATAGAGCAGTTATGGATTCTATCGACCAGCTAATAAATAACTCAATTCCTCGACAAAGTTGCAACATCGACCTGAATAACGAATACAAATAAAAAACCAACAAACAACATTACGAAGGAATCGATGCAATTTTCATTCCCTTTCCGTCGATCGGCAAAATTTTCTAAATCCTATCTCATGCACAAAGAAACTAATAAACAATATAGATATCGAACGAACAACGAAATAACACCGCAGAAAGAAACCAAAGTGAATTTCATCAAACGATCGTCAACACCCTCTTTCTCCCGACGCGTATAATTTTCCACTTAATCACCCCTGATTAAATCCCTGTCCCTCTCAAGCGGTTGAAGACGAGCCGACACCTTTGTCGAAGATAATTCGCGGCCGTAAATTTCATAAAAACCCTCTCTACCGGTCGAAAGAAAGCCGGTAACCGGTCCCGGCTAAAGAACAGATGCTTATTTTCAACCGCGCTCTCGCGTCGGCGAGCAAAATTTTTCCACTACGGGCCAAACGCGACTCTCCCCCTTTATTCAACTCGGCCGCCCTTTATGCGCGGCAAAAGCGAAATGCCTCGAGAGTATCCGCGCCGGTTTCATAGACACGGCCTTTATACTCTTTAATTTTCTCCATTTTTCAGGCTCTATAAAGTTTCCGTACACTCGAAACTTGAACGTCGACGACGACGTTCGCGAGAACGCCGAGACGTCGCTCGTCGTTCGCCGAGCAAGAACATTCCTGAGGAAAGTTTCTTTTTTATTATATTTTTCTTTTTTTTCTTTTCTTTTCTTTTCGACGGTGGTTATCGTACGAAGCTGTGGCAAGCGAAGCTTTGTCCGACGAACGATCGATATAGATGTATTCCGTGGCCGCAATATCACGTCATAGTTGCGTCTTTTACGGGCCGACGTAAATCACGATTTACTACCACCGTCGATGC
This sequence comes from Melipona quadrifasciata, assembly GCA_001276565.1. Lineage (NCBI taxonomy): Eukaryota > Metazoa > Arthropoda > Insecta > Hymenoptera > Apidae > Melipona > Melipona quadrifasciata. The sequence goes on from KQ435859.1 coordinate 1,044,464, forward strand.
AACGATATCAAACCAACGTCCACTCTATATTCCTGCCTGTGACGTTTTTGTTGAGTTATCGGCCTGATATCGGCTGGCTATCAGCTGATCAAGTCGATCGCGGAAAACTACGCGAGATTTTCGAACGGGTGCTGATCCCGATCCTCTGGATAAAATTTGTTGCGACTTTGACCGTTGACGACGCGGACTGTTGCAGATTTGAGTGATTTCGGGATGTTTGGAGAGTCAGAAGAGTTTCAATTTAATATATGGTCGATAAAACTAACTTTGATTAATAGAACCTTTTGTTTTTCGAATAAGTGGATTCTGAATGCCTGGTGTCGACGTGTCTACGAAAATGAAAAAAATATATCTCAAAGTCGTGTTTCTATATATTTCAAGAACATCTAGTATGAAACAACGATCGACGCTCCTTGAACGTAAAGAATTAACAAACAACGTCCGAAGAATATAAAATATAAAGAACAAATGAAAAAACTGCACGACTTGTGTACTCCAGTACGATTCGTGCAAACGTTTGAATCACAAGACAACGCCACTCCTACTCGAGGTCTACCCCACGCCCTCTCGCGGATCACGTGACCCAAATCAACCAATCGCTAATTTTCGTTGCATCAGCGTTGCACCTGAAGAGGCCCGATTTTCTGGGTTACCCCCGCTAAAATCACTTTCAGTAATAAAAAGAAAGATAATTGAAAGTCAAGGGGCACTTTTGTTGAACGGTCCCGTGAACAATTCGCGAACCCTCCTGAAAAATTCCTCGCTCGAAGACGATAACTCAAATTCGTCGAGCGATTATTAATGCTTGTAGCTATTCGTCCGGTAGAACGGGAACTAATGTGTCGGAAAAGACAGGGCGGAAACGCGTTTCGCACCCCGAAACTGGATGAACGTGACGCTCGAGAGGGGATGAACGAACCTCGCTACATCGAGCATATCTGGGTCAAGTGGCCGCTCGTAAATCGCTGGCTAAATGAGACGTTGAAAACCGTCCTAATGCAACGCCACTGCCTCGAACAACCACTCTTTATCGAGATATTACGCCTCTAGAGTGCACACTGCATCCTCTGTCCGTCGTTCTTAACTCGGGGCGATTGTGCTCTCGTCTTTGGTCATTGGCAATGTTTTTCTTCCATTTCACTGCACCGAGGAACGTAACTCTCTGAGATTCTAACGTTATTCTGCTTAATCTCAGCGGCATTCTGCCAATTTATTTAATCCAAGAACTAGGGAATTATATATTGAAAGATTGATAAAATTATTTAACACGTTCACTGTGGATCCAAGTCTAATAATAAAATAAGATCCAAAAATAATTATAAAAGAATCAAAAGCTTAAGAGGCTGCCGAACTCAAAAAATTTGTTTTTATCAAAAATGCTCGACGGTATTCGGTGCACGAGTAATTACAAATATTTCCATTTTAAATCTGTTTAATCACGCGTTAAACCTATCTGCAAAATACCAACACATTCTCTTTTTTAATGCCGAGAATTTCAAACACTCTGCCGGCGATGGAAATTTTGTGAAAAGCTTCGCTTCGAAAGAGAAGCGTTTCCGCGTGGTTGCAGTTAGTATAACGCGTTTATAAAATTTAACGATGCAGTTTAGGATCAATGTGCATACAAAGCACTCCAATAAACAAGTACAGCCAGGGTGCTGTTCGAGGGGGTACGTGAGAAAATATTTCAGTATACTCACACTGCACACGAAGAGATATGCGTTGGCTAACTCGCGGTGGTACGTCGTTCGAAGCGATGCACAAATATGCTCCCATGTGCAATCGACTTATCTTCACAATATGCAGCACCTCGCCGTTCACAACGTTCACTACAATGCAAAATGAAACGATGCTTCATTAGTATTTTCAGCACGTACATAAATCGTTCAGAAAGATTTTAATCAACTCCCTTTGAGTGTGAAAAATAAATTCTTTCGCAAATATTCTTTGTAAAACTTATAAAAATTTATAAATAAAGTCTTTAATGTGTATTTAAGTAGAATGGTGTGATTAAATTTTTCTTAATTATGTATTTATGTTTTCTTTTTAATTATATATTTTCCTTTCCATTTTGACTTTTTCTTCTTTGACAAAAATTTTGTTTAAATCATTGGTGATTTTAATATTAATAGTCACTGAATTGACCCTGACGTGATTCGATGAATAATTGAACAATCAGAATCGAATAATCGTTATTTCAATAAAATACATTACGTATTGTCGATCATTAATTTTGTACTTTTGCAACGAAATTGAAGAACTGATCAGTTTGGTTCTCGAGAGAGACTCGTTTATAATAAAAAAACGTGAGTGGTTCTCGTAATGAAAAACACAATTAATCTTTTTTCAACGTGATACAATTTTTCGAAGATCAGCGCGCGTTTCGCAATTAATTTTCACTTAACCGTGGAATATTGGATGGACAAGTTCCCTCGGAGTCGAATCGTTGAAAATTCGGACGTAACACTATTTACGGAGAAATCGAAGTTTTCAAGCAGAAAGTTCGGAGGAAAAGTTCGAAAGGAACGACCTACTTGGACGATACCAAATTTATAAGTGCAGAAGACATCGAAAAATCTCCGGCAGCTTGAAATGAACTGGTGCTCCATTTCGAATACTTTTCGCTTAGGGTATTTTTATTTTAATTCAGCTCTGCGCCAAGCAGGATTTTACAAAAACGCAGCTAAATAAATTTCTGTTGTTAAATGAATGTTAGTTCGTGGAATGAAGATTTCAAAATAGTGGAATAGATTTCTTTTTTTCAATAGATCGAGAAAAACCGGTTACTAATTCTAATATAAATTTACAACAATATTTTGGACAAGTTTATATTCACAAATTCGCGTTTTAACTCAAATCAGTGAAATTAATATCACACGAGCGAAATTTGTATCTCAATTGTTGAACGTTTCAAGACATTCTAGTTATACTACATTAAAACTTTTTTTTTTTTTTAAATAATGTCCGTCCACTGCAACTTTCCTTTTACAGTATTAAATTCTCTTTTAAATTTCTACCATTGAGAGACGTAATCTATTCCACAACCACCATCCATTGTCGCTTATTAGCGTGTAAGAGGTTTTCCGTGAAACTTAATCTAGCAACTTTTTACAATACGCCGGTAACAATGCAACAATGCGAGCGTCGTCCATTCAAGATTGGAAGTTTGGACTCTCTAATGCGTCTATAAGCCAACGGGCTCATTAATATCTGTCATAGAAAGTAATTATTTATTCCATCCTAGCGTTCGCCGCTTCCATTCCCGCCGGCTATACACCGGCATATAATTAAATTACGTTAAACGATTTATCATTCCGGCCAGTCGCACAAACCTGCAAAACTTCTGCGTTCCACATTTTCCTGCAACTTTTACCGTATTTTGCGGCTGTGCTCGGTCATCCGTTCTAACGAATTATGCACGCGAGCAACGAAACGAGATCCCGCGCACCACGTAGGTATAAGGGAACGTACTGCGCCATTTCCGGTTTTACTCCACTCTTATAAATACTCTATCCGAGATGGAGGATTCGAGATAAAGTCAATCGGATTCCCAACCGGGGAACTTCGACTTGACGACACGCCGCGATGTGCGAAAAGTTTCTGGCCGAGTAGATTCGCAGAATTTCAACTGTCACAGTTCTTTCATCTGCTTGATGATCAAGCCTGTATCTTTGATCAAAATTGGAATATTCCAAATAGAATTTGAAACTTTTATTTCAAGAACGAGGTCCAGATTCCTTTCCCACGTTTTCAAAAATATCTTGATATTTGAAAGAAAAGCAGATGTTTAAATATTTGTTTGACTCGGAGCAAGACAATCTCAAGAAAAAAGAACGATCGACTATCAAACTATCCCTATCCTCCTCCTTCAGAAATGAGTATGAACGCTGCCGTTCACGTAACGCTGTAGAATTTAATGAAACGCAGCCTGTTCGCGTAGAAGCGTAAAAGCGGACGACTGTTGCCACGTTGCGTTTCAATAAGAGGCGCGATAATAAAAACGGCGTGGCCTGCAGATCGCAATTTTTACACGTGAAATTATCGTGCAACGTTCCTAGAATTCTCTCTCTCCGCCGGCGCCGGAGACAGAGGGTGTATTGTAATAGGTTCCACAACGGGGGGACGGGTGAGAGAGGTTTTAAAACCGGTCGCGGGTAAATGTTGAAGAGCGATGGAAAACCAATTGAACGTTTTTCACGATAAAGGTAAAAGCGCATTGTATCAAGGGGAGGGAGGGAGGGAAGAATTGTTGCTACAATTCCCGGACAGTAATGTGCAGGTAATGGGACGCTGTAAGAACGTGGAGGATTCCTCCGGTCGAATAATACCCTTCGATGTATCACGATCTTTGTTACGGCTCATGCACTTCCAAATAGATTGCTTTCCTGCCTTTCATTTGGCTCCGTGGTCTTCAGCGGGATAATTTCTTTCGCTTCTCTCTCGCTTTTTCTTTTCTTCACGCGCACGTGCTCGTACATCACCGCTCCGGGATCGTCAATAACGCGCGAACGTTTGATTTTTCTCTCGAATGACAGAATATCTGACTTTTTCTCCTCGCCTTGAAGTTTTCGTCTCGCCGGAGAAAGATGAGAATAACATTGGTAAGTTTGTAAAATGATCAAATTTAATTCTGCATGTCCAACGTGAATTAAAATTAATTAATCAGTTTGAACACATATATGTATATATTGATATAACGTTTTTCATAAATAATTTATGTTACAAAAATCGTAAGTCGAATAACAAAAAAAAAGAGTAATGATGTTATAGTAACATTTTCTAAATTTATCTGCAACGTGAACTCACTTGTTATCTGAAATCAAGTAACTCACTTTTTGACGACTAAATACGAATTATTTGCATTTGTATGATAAAGTTGAGAGATTTATAAAATGTCCAATTGATCAGTTTAGACATGTACACTTCTCAAAAGTTCACCTACGACGTTGAATTTTGCACGAACAATTCGAAACGTGAATCCAACGTTTCACACTCTTACTTTTACTCGCCGCAATTGCAACCCACTCGCTGCAGTCTCATCGTTAAATTTAATACACTCGTACAACCATCCGAGTACGTCGCGTAATAACAAAGTCAGTTTTATTCGTTCCAGTATTTTCTTATCGCGCAGATAACGCGTGCCAACGCGTTCCTCTTCTGCGGTACGAATGCCGCAACACGTACGTACGTTGTCAAATCCCGCGAACAGAAGAAAACGCGGCCGGTTGCTCGTGCTAACGCGCGAGACCGTACTCTCAATTGTAACCTCGGCTTATCTCGCGTGACTGGGAACTCTTATCATCGCGAGGAGGATATATCGCGGTCGGTGAAGGTCGCTGAAAGGAAGGAGAGCTGTTCGCCAGTGCAGCATGGCGGCGAACGCGCGGAGCGCAAACAGGGCGGTGTGAATCGTTGCTGGCCGGACCGTGGCACGCGCCAAACCTATCCATTGTTCCATAAACAATGCCCAACTACCGAGAGATTCCAACCGAGAGGCCCTGCCACATCCGGGAGTTATAATCAAGTAGTCCCCTGGAGCCTGGAACTATCCTGTTTACTGGGAATCCTTTAAAACTTTCGACTTAACGGGAAACTACAATATGCCGGTGCCGATGGTTCGATGAAATTTCACGTGGAATTACGCCCCGTCTGAATCCGAATTTCCTGAATGGAAAATAATACGTACGCTGAGTATATAGCGTAGCTGTTTCTTCACTGACAGTCTTTGGATTTAATAAAATAATATCGTGCTTCGACAGATGTCGAATCGATATTTTTTCCTGTTCTTGCTTTTGTTGTCTTATAAATTATTTATAAGATATTTTGTAGAATGTCGTATGAATAAATATACGTGTTACGTCATGTGCTAAAAAAAGGGAAAAGGATGAAAGTGCGAAAGTCAGTTTCAGAGGAGTACGCGTGGTAGAATGAAACTTGCAACATTCAATTTTTCTATATAATCTATCTACTTCAAACATTCCTTGGTAATATCATTTAATAAACAAAATTTTCGCAACGAGATACCCTATTACTTTTACACGTATAACATTGCGAGAATAAAATTCAACATTCGCGTACGAAATTATCGAAAACTAAAGTTTTAATTATCAATTTTGGTTCTTAATCCTTAGACCAAGATAAAATTTTACTTTTCACTTGCTTTTCACTTCGTTCTCTTTGTAGACTGCGCTTCGTGCATCATCACGCAAGTATAAAGTTGCTTGATGTATTTTCTTGCATTACTTTCATTAAAAGAGAACACAAGCAAACTCGTACGCGTATAGAGACGGAACATTTTTATTTCTAAGTTATTAAATGACCTTCTTGCTTGTCCGCAACTTTTATAACAAGCAAACTTCTATATGTGTTCTTGCAGAGAAGAAGCTTTCATTGAGTTTTCCTTCCCGGATATAATCTTGCCAGCATTAATCTTTGTATAATTTTTTCTCTCCTTTTTCATTTTTGTTTCGGATTAAAAAAAAAAAAGAAACTCGTTTCGCGAGATTAGCTCGTGCAAATTATAATTTTACATTCTTAGACTCTACGAATATTACGCATGAATAAGGTTGATGAATTGAAACATACTTATTCTTTGTAAAGTGCAATTTTCGTCTTTTTAATGTAAATAGTAATTATAAATTTTTACAGAAATAATTCGTCGAACAGCAAGAAACAAAAAATTTGTTTCTCTGTCGGTCAGCAGAGAAAATTGTTTATACCGGTTGCATTTATTTATCAATGTCGAGCATGAGCCAAGTTCATCAAAAAATGAGCTTTCGTAGTCGCATAAAGAGAAACTAGGAGAAATTGTAGAATATTCAACGTCCCAAAGGCATTGTTTCTTAGCTTTGTTTCTTTCTGGTAAATAAATACGCGTAACAGAACTCGTTCCAACAGAGGAATTCAGAATGCAGGAAATCCAATGAAAAATTAATCGCAATTTACTTTTCGACAATTTATGGAAGTTACATTTCTGGGAACGTTAAAGGCGAAGAAAGATTTTTCTTGCAGCACGAAAATTCGATTTTGACATTTAGTGTCCTTATTTTTAAATTATATTGCAGATTAAATGTTGCAATAGTAACTCTTAAATAAAATAAAATTTGTACAGCATCAAAAAAACGACATAAAAAGCATAAAAAACACGTATTTTGACATTTTCACCACTAATATAATTGTCTAAAAAACATTTGTAACAAATACACATATACAAAACGTCCTTTGTCATTAGAAATAGCAAAAAAGAAAAAAAAAACTGCACGACTCGTACCCCAGTACGATTCGTCTCACTGAAAGGCCCAGAAGCAACTGTTCTAACTAGGAAATGGAGACGACTTTTCTGCCATCAAATTTTATCGATATGCAAACATTTGAATCGAAAAGAAAACAAATTACAGGTGCGATCGCTCAGTAACAGACAACGCCACTCCTACTCGAGGTCTACTCCACGCCCCCTCACGAATCACGTGACTCAAATCAACCAATCGCTAATTTTCGTTGCATCAGCGTTGCTGAAAAGGCCCGATTTTCTGGGTTACCCCCGCTAAAATCACTTTCAATGATAAAACAAACATCAACGAGAAATTCGAACGTTAAGGAATATGAATTATTATGTCACATTTTATTTCACATCGTACCATCATTTCTCGCGAATCTCAAAAATCTATGAAAGCAATTTCAGTCTTTCGTCGAAATTAAAAAAAAGAAAGAAAAGCAGTTCGTCTTGAAAGAATACTCGTCGAGACAACACTCTCAGAATTCCATCGAAATCATCGAAATAACACCGATCGTTCTCAATTTTCTACCATTTTACCCTTTAATCACGATACCAATTAACGTTCAATCTCGCTGCGTTGTCTAGCGCAGTTCCCCGAGTGCACGATCTCCAACGAGTAAATCCGTAAATTCCGTCGCTGCTTGAAACCATCGTTGAACGATTACCAAACGATCGCGAAACGAGCGAAATCCGTCTGTCTGCGTTAGGAACACACGCGGAGGCATCGGTCGGCGATGATCGTGGTCGAAGGATTTCGCCGGGAGGATGAACGCAGCCGGGGTTATCTAGCGGTAATAACGCGAAAAAGGCCACTTAAGGGGGTTGGTAGGGGGAGCAGAGGGTGAAGGGGGATGGAATGAAATATCGACGTCCAGGCCGCCGCTTATGGGGCGGAATACATCACCTACTAATTCCCAAATAGGTGGCCGGTTCCGTACTTCGTCTTCGAAGTAAGCTGTCTGCTTATTCTTACGACGTTAAGGAGCACGCGGGAAATGTTATGCAAAGTACACTCTCGATCCTCTCTCTCTCTCTCTCTCTCTCTCTCACTCTTCTCCCCCAGCGTGGCATCGACGTTCAATGCTCGCTAATTTATTCCGCAGTTCTTTTTGCGCCCGCTCTTATCTGCGTCGCTTAACATTCAAACGAGCTGACGAGCTTCGAAAGACACTGGGTCGCGGTGGCTCTTATGAAAATTTCAGGACGCCGTTTCGAGCCAACAGCGACATTAGAATCTGTGTGGTGTGGCACGTTCTCTTCAGGCGCTACCGAAATGAAAGTGCAAATACAGGGGAAAATTTACTGGCCCAAAGAGATAAAGTTGTCGATCGAAGCGTTACATCGAGATCCTCCGTCCCTCCGGGAATCGGATTGAAATCTGATTTTTTATTTTTCCATGTTTTTCGAACAGGCGCGACTTCATATCTCTAAGATTTCGATATCTTTCGATGCTCTTGAATCCTTGCGTCTGATCGAAAAGTTTCTGCCAGAAGAAAGAAGAGGAAAACGTGTACTATTCGCACAATTCACAAGAGACCAAAATCTCCGAAAATGCAATGTTTTTATCTATTAACGAAGTATAGTTGCAGTAGAACAACTAACGTTTGAGAAGCTGCAAAATTTTTATTAAACGCGTTGAAATAAAAAACAAAGGATGCGACGAAATACAGAAGCTTTCATTTATACATTTTACGAAAAATCGTTAAAATCTCCAAAAATACATTGTTTTACAGCCAGCCATAAAGTTCCCAGAAAAATTATAAATTGACCATTTCTGGTTTATCAATGCGAAATACAGATTGGAGATCGGCAATAAAACGAATCTCTGTTCGTAAATTTCGTACCTCTTTGTGGTGCGCGAATCGAATACACAACCCGTTCTTTGTAAATTTTCAAATGTTATTTACGAGTATTACATAGTTGAACATAAAGTCCCCATAAAAGTTTCCTCTAGTGGATTTCGAGTACCCACGCCAACCACCGTACATCCTGTATCTTATCGAATATAATCGAGTCTCCTCTTTCGACTGCAAGCGCGCATTTGAATATATTTCAATACAAAACGGCGAGGTAAGTATATATCTCGTCTCACTTGCTGAATTCCCTTGTAGAAACGGGTGAATCCCACTCGGGTTTCTCCGGGTTTTCCAAACGTACGTAGCTCCGCGAGAGAAATTGAAATCCTTCTATCAGTAGCGTGATTCAATAAACAAGAACGTTTATATCGGCGTGGCAGCGTTCCTCGGCGATAACAATTTGCCTAACGCGGGTAGAGGGGATTATTTTCGCTCCGCGCGCGCGTGTGTGTGTGTGTGTGTGTGCGCGCGTGTGTTCGAGAGCAACGTTATGAAAACGGATATCGAAGAAACGGAGGCGTACGATGCGTAAAGGTTAGAAAACACTGGTAGTCAGTGTCAGAATAATGTGGGCGAACGTGTGCCTCTGGCTTGCGCTCGCGCGCTCCTCTTTGTCTGCGATCTCCTTCGAGGGCTCTTCCTCCACGGCGGCAGTTCGCCGGAAATTGTACAGGACGTGGCAAGAATTGTGGCGCCACGACCGAACGAGCACTGTCTCGCGTGGAACTTGCTCAAATTCGCGAAATATGAAACGACGTTCGACATGATGCAACGAACAAACGTCGTCTTGAAATATTGATTAAATATTCTCGAAATAACATATTTCAATGACGATCGATCGACACGTTGATCTTCTTCAAATAGAAACAATTCCAAAATATTCCTTGGGTATTTCTCGAAATATAAACGACGATCGATTGACACATTTTTCTTTTCCCTTCTCGAAATAATGATAATTTTGACAACTTCCCTTCTTACTGAAAAGTTGGATAATAAATCGAGATTACTGGAAGGCAAGTTAACTCAGTTATCTTTTGTTTAGATTTTTATGAAATTTGAAGTCAAAGTCGTGCGTTTTTACCGTAAACGACGGGAAATAGCTATGATTTTATTACTAGAAGGTATTTTGTTATACGACGATTCACGAAATGTAGACCATATTAAAAGAACGAAGGTATTGGAAGAATTTATAAAACGAGATTAAAAATATTTGATGCAGAAGTGAGACAAGGAAATAATGAGACAAAAAATCGATACTTCATTCTACGAATTCTTCAGAGGTCTTTGCAGAATTTTGGTAGAATTTCGCCAAACATGCACACTGGTTGGTTATTCAATGCTTCCGGTTGGTAGAGATCGGTAATCTTCCGCTTCTCTTTGAGCAGGGCTGACTTCAAAGCTGAATCTACCGTGTGCTCACAACGGTATCTGCAAATCTGTTATATCCAAAGTTCCTCCTAATTATTACGTCGCGCAGAGCGCGAAGGAAATTACAACCTTAATCGTAATGTACTATTTTTTAAAAATAGCGAAGCTGCAATTTTTCAGAAGTAAATGAACGAGATTAAAAATCAACAATTCCAGACTTTGGGTCGTATACTTCGTGTATAGTTACAACGAAAGAACGAAAACCCATTAATTTGATACTTTGCCGCATTTCGACGAATTCATACTCATTTAATGTGAACGGGAACTGAGGTATATTCGCTGTAGTTTGAACGAAGTATAAACGAATTTTCTACTGCAGTCATTATCGAGTGTTTCTTATATATTACGTTTGACGTTTATTTTTTGTTTATTCTGGTGAATAGTTTACTGGTCATGAAATGGAACTTTACATATTTCAATTGTAACGATAGACGGAGGAAAGATCAAAGGACAATCCATCATTTCGTTTCAGAATGAAATTGCGTTTAATAAGGAGAATGAGTAGAAGACAATTAGACTATCATATGCTCATGCATCTTTATATTTTTGTAAAAATAAAATTGAAGAATTGAAGTCGAAATGGACACGTTTCGTTCACTAAATATTATAAAATTTATTTATTATAAAATATTATTTTATTTTTTTAATATTATAAAACATTATGAAATTATATATTTTATTTTCGACATTCTTCATTGTTACGTGCATTCTGCAGATTTAAAATCCTTAAATTTCAAATTTCCAGAATAGATAACTAATATGCAATATAGACAGCTAACATATAACTATTTATATAATATAGACAACTAACTCTTAAATTTCCTCAAAATTTCACAAAAAATAGATAGCCTAAAAATGTAGACAACCAATGAAACGTCCAGCGTTTATTACTAAGCATCGATCAACACAGACAAACGCCAAGTTCGAACTTTCTTCTGTCCAACTCGTTTTAGATATTCATTCTCGGCCAGCGACGCGACTTTTGACGGAGCCTGTACATACTTTGGCGGGGTCAAAGTAAGACGAAGCGACCGGAAAATCGGGACCTAAGAACGAATTCCTGTCCCGAGGAGGGAAATAAAAGAGGGAGAGGGTCGCGCGGTGGATATCGATATAGGCAGCACGGCAAAATCGAATCTACGTTGTACTCGTTTTACGCGCAACCCCGGCATCAAACGATGAGGAAAACTGGCGGCCAAACTGTACCGACGTCGATCCTCCACAGCGTCGAGACGAGCTTATCTAGTTGCCGTTTGAGGTTCCTTTGTATCCTCCAACCCACCGAGACCGAGTCGATCTACTCAAGCGCAACTTCGCGAACAATATTGTCTAGCAAATTTTGCGTCTCGGCTTCTAAGAGAATAGAT
>KQ435859.1:1056402-1069602 GCA_001276565.1 Melipona quadrifasciata
CATCGAAACAGAAACAGGCTCGGTCCCAAACTCGTTAGATCTCGAGAGGAAAAGAAAGGACGAGAGAAATGGCCGAGGTAATTAAATTGAAGATTTATTAAATTTTGAATTCAACTCCCTTTGAATCGATCAGTTCTTTGTGAAATCGATCATTGAATTTGCCTTTCAACGTTCACGGAGGTTATCCTTTCGAGTGGTTAAAAAAATTAATTAGCAATAATGTATTTTCTATTAGTTATTTATATAACAGATAGTTCGTGTAATTGAAATATATATCAATTTTGTGGAATAACTTTTTGGACTTTCTTCGCTGAAAGAGAATTCATTCTGCGGCCTCTGTACTTACGTTTCTCAATCTTACGTCATTTGCGAAGTGAAATTTCTCACCTCGAATTGGCATTTTTCATAAAAATTTCAACTCTTGAATACAAAATTTCGTCGAAACTCTCTAATTCTATTCTTCGTTTCAAAAGAGAACTTCAATTTTCCTAAGTTACGAAATTAGAAAATCCAGGAAAATCCAGAATTCGTTCCTCGCCTCCACAAGTAATTTTCAGCAAGGTCAAAGTGTTTTTGGAAAAATTCACTGGTTGTTTTTTGAAGGCAGGCACGAACGATTTGTTATCGCTTGTTACCAACGTTGCCTCTTCGGCTTGGAAATTCCTCGATTCCTCCTTCAATTTCATGTTTCTTCTTGGTCTCCTTCCGAGCAATCGGTTGGAACCAGAGAACTAGATCTTCCTCCTTGCTGCCCACAGGTGTCCCGGTCCCATTCCTTAATGACACGTCTCCTCCCCCGGACGCGCGTTTTACAAAAATTCAATTTCCTTTTTCATTTCGTTCTCTCGAACATTCTTTTCAACTCGCGAGCACGCGCGCGATGAAGACAAGGGAACAACATCTACACACACGTGAAACGTAACACCCAGGCGATTCCCACACCATAAATTGCCCCCTATCTTTGTCTTGACGCGGACGTAGCTGAATTTCGTAGAATTCTCCTCCCGCCGGCGTAATCGGATTACGTAGCAGTAAACGTTCCTTGGAATTCTTGCGAATATATCGTAGATTCGTAGCGTTAAAGATTTCGTATCGAAGAAATTCAGAGAAGTTCTCGTCGAGTTCTATCTTCACTTCCTTCCAACGAAATAGTTGGAAGGAATAAAAAAATAACCGGGATTTGTAACATTCTCTTGTGAAAGTTGGTTGTGCAATAAGAATTCGTTGGATTACAAGGGATGCAGTGAAATTTGTCTGGAAGATCCTTTGCAAAAGTAAAAGAATAACAATCCAGCGCGAGAAATCCTCTTAAAGTTCAACCTTAAATAAAGAAGTGAAATGAAAAACGTTGCTTGTTCTGTTCTTTCACCACGGTTGCGACAAGTAGCTCCCTCTCGTCAGAGATGCGGTGAAATCTGTCCGAAAGCTCCGTAGTTAGCGACTAGTGTGAAACACGACCAAGTGCTCGTGAAAATGCCAATCAATTTCCAAGGCCCGTCGAGCCATCAGCGACTGATGAGGAGACGATATCGTTCGACGATCGTGTATCGAAGGCTATCCTTGGTCGCATCCGACCCGGTACATGAGCATCCCGTCATTCGATAGAAGCGTCAGATTATCGGTGTAATTGGACAAAATATCACGCCACGCACTGGAACCCAATCGGTGACTAACTGATGTGTTATCCCCCGGGATTCAGAGAGCCGCGCTCTAACACCATTACCCTTTCGCGTGATGGCTTCCACGCACCTTCCACCCACGAGGAAAGCGCGATCTTGCCTGGTGTCGGATTCGGCTGACACATCAACCAACAAACTCGAATGTTCCGTGACCAATAATCGTGAGTAGTTCCATCTCGGGGATCGTTTTGTGAAAAAAGGATTACGAGTCAGATTTTTGTGTCTCTTTCCGTTGTATCCATGGAAATGCAATTAAAAAGAGAATTTCGATAGAAAATTATTTTGCGCGAGCACGCTGAGGTTGCGACAGAGATTTAAAATCGTTTCAATCGTGATCATCAAAAGCCTCTTCGCAATCTGAATTTTTGGTTATATTAATTTAATTGACATTGTAGCATGATTCTTGATTCACTTGGTTTTAGAATCGATTTTATGACAGCAAAATGATAATTCTTTGTTGTTTCAACTAATAACGTTGAAATGCTAGTATTTCTTTCGACTTTCAAAAGAGTTGTAACGTTGAAAATACAACTCGACTTGAACCGATGAACTCGTCTTCGATATTTCGCCATATTACGCGCTTATCTCCACGCAAATAAATATCTAGCTTTCAAAACTGTTTTATTTCCAGTGGTTTTATGACATATTTGTAAGTTCGGTTCTCTTAAACCGATTATCCGGAAAAACCGCTTATCGAGACGGATTTGTCTCTCTATTCGTTCGGATAATCGACGTTTTATTCTGCCCAGGAATTTGAACCTCGCTCGAATAATAGTATCAAGCATGAACGAAAAATTTCCATAGACAATATACGGGGTGAATCGCGCGGCTGAAATCACTTCGATAACTTTGTAATAACTTCCGTGAAAAAATAAATGAACGAATCGCCGATTCGTGTGATTCGACAACAATCCGATTCCCCGATTTTTTGTCGTATTTGCTCCCCGTTTTCTGACGTTTCGATAATACCTTCGATTTCTTCTACTAATAACAAAAAAATTATTCGTTTCTACTTCCTGACGAAATAAGACAAAATGAGAATTTTAAAAATGATAAACCGGTAAGCAACTATCAAACGATTTAAAATACTCTGAATTATAGAATTCTACCATGCTTTGAATTGTCCTATATTTTCTTGAAGTAGATTGTGAATTTTCGTGCACTCATGGAAAATTTTTAGAAATGTACAAAGATATATTCATTACGACGTTCATTAGATGAAACGATCTATCATTCACTGATATTCAGTGTGACTTTTTGAAATATTGACATTTTCCACACGTATTCATAAAATAGTCCACTAATGACTTGCACAAACCTTCAACGCGACCAATGTAATAATAACAAAGGAGAAAATTAATGAATGAAACATAGAAACGTTCTCATCAACCAACTCGTCGATGACTCTTTCCAAGAACATGCACCAAACACACATCATCCTTGACGCAATGAATACACGACGAAACGAAGCTTCCAATCGAAACGCCATTCTTCGAGTCACGGATGCAAACGACGAAAGAGAATTTACAACAACAGTTGCTCGTTCCCCTTTTCGAATTACATTAATAATCCCAGCGTGGATCGGTAATGGCCGTTGAACAGGCGATGATATAATGCAACGGAGCATTTTTATCCGGGGGCCGCAAACGATTCGACGCATACATATTTATCAGTGACAGTTTATACGGTGGAGTTAGGGCGAGGCGTAAGCTTCGAAAGTCTCGTCTGAGCGTCTGAACCCCCGAGTATGCCTCGAGGGCAATGAAAATTTAAATTAGAGCAGAAATTAAATCCGGCCTTTATCCGATATTGAGAAAATCCTTTGGAACCGACAGACTGTCTGACGTCCTGCTATCCTGTACATCTTTGCCCACTTCTCTTTCTCTCCTCTCTCTCTCTCCCTTCTCTCTCTTTCATTCTCTTTTTCTCTCTGTGTGTTCGTGCAAACGAGCCTGTACATGGACGAGAAGTGAGAAGGATAGAGAGAAGAACAGAGAGAGAGAGAGAGGGAAAAGGATAGTTGAAGCGGTGTCGCGCTTCTCACGCCCTTCATAATTACTAATTAAGAAAGTAATTAGCATCGATCGAGACAACCTGCGCCGTGGAGGTCGCATTACTCGCGTGACTGTTTTAGAAGCGCGCCAACGACGAGAGAACGATCGATTATTTAGGACGGTCGACGATCAAACGTATCCCTCTGCGAGGAATGAACTTTTGTTGGCGTTAGGTAGCGTTGCGTTATCGATTCGTTGGATTCTATTGATTGAGGCCACGGAATGGCGCGCCCCGAGCTTTTGACTTATCGACAGCAAAGACCGACTGCGCTGCATTCTGGATTTTAGAACGAAGAACTTCCGGCGAAGTACGCGGAATGCAAATTCCTTGAACTGGTCTTTTGTAAAAGTGTGAAATTCACATATCGTGACGCGCCGGGTACGTTCAAAATATACAAGTTGTAAAGAATTTTTGTCATTCGCACGATATTTCCAAATAGTTCTATTACATATTTTGCAATACTTATAAAATTAGACAACAATGATATAAAAATGTAATTAAAAAATTGGGCCGTGTTTGTACGAGTCGAGATTTAAGTTTTTAAGTGATACAAACAGGCATAAGTCGGTCAGAAGATACATACACCGTATATGCATTTTTATGTCTTCAAAGTTTTCATAAATTCATAAAAACCTACAATCTGAAAATTTCAAAAAATTATTATTATTGCTGTTTGTCTCTGAAAATTACTTTTTTAAATTTACTTTAGAACTCGGACCTTCTTGCAACAAATAAATTCATTGGGAACGAATCATATGTTCTTCGAAACATGAAGTAACGAAATTGAAAAATCCATAAACAGTGCAATTTTGATGTGTATAAAAATGTAACAACAAAAATGTAATGATGCAACAAACGAGATACACAATGTGTCAAAATCGATTATTTCGACACTCCTATCCTTCCCTTTTGTAATCTTCGTTTCCTCCCGTCAAAGTATCGATTGACTCTTTGGAAACTTGATGTTGATTAAAACGATTCGGATTTCCATCACTTTTGCCCAAACGAGAACTCTCAACGTATCCGTGTTAAATTTACATTAATAACAGATTTGAAAATCGGAATTTCTAAAGTTCAATTCAGCCAGTGAAATTCCGGAACAGCCTGTTCAAATTTCAATTGAAACCCGAAACGCATGGTTTCCTAATTGCAACTCCCAAAGCGTGATGTGTCAAACAGGTTCTTCGACGTAATCTGGCATTCCAAGCAGTATGATTTGGAGATAATTGCCCAAAAACGTATGTCAGATACAAGTGCAAGTTCAAATTGCGCAAAAACGTATATCAGATACAAGTGCAAATGAATATATATATTCATGAGATTGTAAACTTTGAACTTGCACTAGTATCTGATATATATATATATTTAATTGTTCAATATTTTTCATAATTAAAACGAGAATTTCCACGCAAATCTTGTTATTTCAAGTAGGTATCGATCAATTCTTACAAATTTGCAAAATATTCCAATTATACCATCATCATTTAGTCGTATCGCAAACAATTTTCTTTGCAGCATAAATGTTGGTAGAAATGCAATGTAGAAATTATCGCGATTGTTTCGCGCTTTATAATGGATTTATCAATAATTGGTAAAAGATTTGACAACGAACAAGGAGATTTTTCACAATTAAATCGCGAAAGCTCGGAGATTAACTTTTGACTATGAATTTCACGTTTGCCAGGAATTCATTACCGAGAAAATATAAAATTGATAACTGTAAAACGCAATTTTCATCGAACAAAATGGAAACTCGTTAATGTACTCTGTTTTTTGATTATTCTGCGCTCACTTTTAATTATTCGGGATCGTGTTGTAATGAATTCGTTCCTCAAATATTTATTATCCCCCGCGATACTTTCTTTTCCCTTTTTCCATAAAGTTAATGTTTTACGCGTAGTTTTGTGAATTTTTCGGAGAACAGTTTTCACGAAATGAATCGTTTCGTGTGCAGTCGGCGCTTCATTCTACCGAAATTAAAGTCGTAGAATTTTTTAATAACAATTTATGAAATACTGCGGTCGTTTCGAACGTGCCACGCGAAACGTAGATGTGTATGCAACAGTCTTTCGTCTTCAATCACCCGTTACTATGTACTCGTCATTTTCCACGCGGTTGAAACGAATTATTTCTGATACGTTGCCGATATTTCGATAAAAGAGAACCAAAGAACCACGAGGAAATAATCAGTAAAAATGCACAAAGGAAATTAATTTTTATCTACAACAGAATGAAATCCTAAAATTACGAATATATCCTTCCCCTTCGGTTGCGCTAATTTTATTATTTCGATCGACTTAATAAAATCCAAATTAATCGTTTCCTGCGCGGTGTCAATTTTACTTCATTAAACTCTCCCGGAATATATAAGCGTGGAATTATTTATCAAATATTTCCAAATAGGAACCAAATAATTTACCTTGATTTCTCCTTGCATACTGTTAATAGTATTTCACTAAAGAAATAAAGAAATAAAATTCTGTGTGAAGCAACGCGAACGGAGATTTCATACAGTTCTCGCAAGTAATTGAGAAGAATCTCGGTTTAGCAAGTCCAATTACGGAGAGTCTGACTGAAAGAAAAATTTCTCTTCCAACAATATGTCGGAGTCGCGAGAGGTATGTTTCATTCATTTTGACGCGCGCACGTATCCCGCGGGAGAAGTGAATCGAGGACTTAGCGAAATAGGTGGCCAAACGTCGGGACTGAATGCAAGCGGAGTGAATATGAACTCGGCGCAAGTTTGACACAGGAAAGAAGGATCGTTTCAGTCGTTTGCTTTTTGTGTAACATCCGAAAAAGCGATATCGCGTGTGAAACGGCGTCCCCTGTATCCGCCGTTCGGTCTATCGATTGTCGAACTGAGAACTATCCGGAAACGACGATTCAACTCTTGAATACATTTCACACGAGAGTTTCACAATACTAGCCAGACATACTGTATACATGAATAATTACGTTGTCAGCCGATACTCTGGCGATCATTAATCATTAATCCACAATCGAATGCTCTAATCGACGTTGTTCAATCACTTTTTCCCACGCGGTGAAATCGTTTTCTGCGTTTCACGAGAAATATCTTCATAAATTATTTATTAGATTGCCCGCAACTTTTAAGCGATTTTAGCAAAGATTCTAAATTGACCGATCGTTTTAATAAATATTCAAAACTTTCGCTTATTTTCTAAAATTTATAACAATATGATTTGTAACGGATCAGGTGTTTATGGCGTTAAATAAAAATTTTGTACTATCGTTGGTTTGAGATGCGAAGTAAAAAATGATTATTAAATACAGGGAATAATTATCACGAAAATTGCACATGACGTCGATATTAAATACCGAATGAATGTTAGAATATTAATGTTCTTAAACGTTGCGTGAAAGTCTATCAACGACTGTATTGAAAGTAACATCCCACAGGCGAAAGGAGATCGTGATATCGGCATCTCGTCAATTTCAACCCAATTTGATGAAATATTGAATTATTTGTCATCAATTTGCCGAACACATCGCGCGAATCGAATTTGGATCTGCCGTTGTATCTCGCGAAAATTATGATTCCCCCCCTGGCGTGAAATTAACAATTCCTCCGTGGCTAAATGATCATGTCTGACACAATTAATGAAAACTTCGATCGATTCATTGGCGAAATCCGCCTGACGTAATGTAACAACACATTCACGCTCAGTTTTTACAAATATAATTAATCCTCTACGTTTTAGCGTCGACGATCATTTAAACGAGTATAGAATTCCTACCAATTGTTTTCATCGTTAGACTGTACATGACACGCCATCGAGTTTAATGATGTTACTTTGCAATTGATCAAACCGCACTTACTTCTCAAAGAGTGTGATTGTCAAATTTATAGTGCAACGAAATTCGGAAAGTAGGCATCGAAACTCACCGCTGTCACCGTTGTAGTTTATGTTCTTTCCGTCCTCTCTGCGCCACATGATGTAAGGTTCCGGATATCCTGAAGCTTTACACGTCAATGTCACGTTCGAGCCTTCGCGAACGACCATGTCCGTGCTGGTTTCCTTCGTGATAATGGAAGGTGGCACTGCAATGAAAAAAAGAAAAAAAAAAAACAGAGAAACGTGTGAAAATCGAATGAATAATCATTTTTGAATGAAATAAAAAAAAAAAAAAAAAAGAAAAAAAATTTTTTAAAAAAAAAAAAAAAAAAAAAAAAAAGGAATGCAATGAAAAAGAAAACACGCGTGAAAATCGAATGAATAACCGGATATCGATCGATTTTATTCTACAAATAATATAATAATATCCCGTGGATACGCGATCAACATTTTAATTTAATGAAATTTCTTTCTCGACATTTCTCGAGCTCCCGGTAAATTTTTAATGAAGCACGAATAAATCCATTGAAATATTTAGTTTCATTACAGAAAAGTTTCGTCATTCCGAAGCTTTTTCAAGTGACAGTACCTTTTTGTAATATAAAAAAACCGACGTGCTTCGAAGAGTAACTTTTCGCAAAATTTAGCTTTTATTCTGTTCTTCTTTTTTCTTTTTTTTTTTTTTTATAAAAATCTCGGTTTGTCGTCGATAGTATACTAATTACGAAGAGCGAGTTGCTCTTTTTATTATTCCACGAAAATGGCGTGTATTTGCAGCGAAAAATAGAAAAAGTTCGAACCGAGGGGGGGTTTTTTTTTTACAGGAAAATACACGCTGGAAAATTTTTCCAGTGAAAGTTTATTCCGCGCTAGTAATCATCTAAAACTCTCTTTTTTTTCGACAGTTCAACAGCGGTGATTCGAAACGTGACGAAAACCACGGTTGCACGTTTGGGAAAGGAGAGGTTTGGGAAAATTCTGCATTTATATTCTCTGTTGTTATTACGATTATTTAAAGTGGCGGTTTCGTGCCGACGGTAGAAAAATTTCGTAAATTTAATTTTGTCTTTCAAATTGAGAAACGTATATTTGTACGATGTGCATCTGTGATGAAATTCATTTTCGAAATTAGAAGGACGTTCATTCCAAACGATATTTTTTGTTATAAAGCGACAGACGGTGTTGTCGATGCATTGCAAGTGTGTAACTTGAGGCTAATTTCTATCTAATCTTATAGGAGATTAAGTACTTGAGTTGTTGATTGAATATCGGAAGCCTGATGACTTCCAACCTAGTTTAACAACTAACTGGAAACCTAATTGCTTCAAAGACTAACTGGATCGAGCTGACTAATGCTGTGTTCCTAATTGCTTTTACAGCGTTTAAACGTTTCGTTTTTGACGAATCATTCTTCGCGTCATTCTTCTTTTTGTCAAAAAAATGTACCTTTTCTGATAGCAATGAAAGACTCTCGAGTGACTATTCTTGGTACCGAAAATAAACGTGATAAAATAAACTATAAATGAATGTAATAATAAATTAAGTAATTTCGTTTGATAAAATATATAATGAAATATTTAAAATTAAATTTGTTTGATAAAATGTAACGACGTAAACTTGAAAATTTTTTACATTTTCGTTAGTTCACTAATAGCAAAGTATTTCCAATCTTTGAGTAACAAACACATTTTCTTGCCAAAGAATGTTATCTCTCTCCTAAAATGTCGCTTCAGAATAGAATTTTTCCTTTTTTGTCAATGGAAACATACGAGTTCTAGCAACGTCATGCTACAGTAACAAACTTACCTACAACCTCCAGATAGCCCTGTCGGCTTCTCATCGGATCAGTATTCACTTGACACATGTACCATCCTCGATCAACTTCTTCGACCTTCTTTATATGAAGATACCACGTGCGATGGTCGTTGTACGACAACAAGATCCGTGGATTTTGCGTGATCACGTTATGGTGGATGGACAAGATTGTCTGTGTATCGACGCGCACCCATGCCACCTAAAACAAACAAACGTGGACGCGTGTACGAAAGTTTGATCAAGACGACGGTGTATCTTCGATGGAAAATTTTTTATTGGCGGTCATTTCATTTTATCAATGACGAAATACTGCATTCGCGATCAAAATGTATTTGTAAAAGATGATAATAACAATTCCAATATTTTCGTAATCCGTTATATCGTACTGTATGCAACTTTACGATACTGTAACTTGTAATTGCGGACTCGAGCAAAGTAAAAGTATCGTGAAGCAATACATTAAAAGTTGATAAATGTAAATATTCACGCACTGTCCGTGCAGTTCGTTGATTTTTAATTTATTCGTTTATTGTTTGCATTCGTTTCTAAAGACATCAAGCATAAGCAGAAAATGTGACTTTCCGGTGGTGAAAATGTATCGATACAGAAATCTAATTAAGGACTTGACAAATATTGTTCCAACAAATGAACTCGCATGATGCTCGACGATTAACATTTCACCGAGAAAATTTTGTGCGAAAAATGGGAACTCGTAATGGAAGTAAACTCGTTGAAAGTTATACGTACTTTATAGGGAAAACCATTTATCATCGTCACTTGAATATCAGCTTCATTACTTGGGTTATTAAAAAAATTTCCAACCGGAGATATTTAAACGTCATTCTCAGTCATTTTTCTTGCTTTTTATGAGTCTTTAAAGACAATGATCACCCTTTTCAGTTTTTCACATCTTTGTCAATATGTACATTATTGTTCAACATTTTTATTCCATTTGAAGTAAAATCAAATTAAGAATCCTCGGTGAATGGAATTTCTAACGTGTTCAAAATATTATTTATTTAAATTATTACAATATAATATTTATAAAATATTCTGCATTTAAATTATTTAGAATATTTTCAATGTTAAAATTATATTGAACGTGTAATATATATTTTGTGTAAATGTTAAACCAACTGAAAATCAAAATATCAAAATCGAAACATTTAATATTTAATACCCCGTGTTAAAACGTTTCCGAAGAAATTTCATCAACTTTTCAAACAAAGTTCTCCGTCTCGCGAGAGTAACGCAGGAAAATAATTGTAGGAACGAATGCGAAAATTTTATTGTGCCATTCGTTTCAACGGTGTCGCATGTCGTGTACATTTCGTAAGGAGCTTTGCTTCTAATAATCAAACACGGTTCGCGGAAATGCGCAGGAAAGGCTTAGCATAATCGTAGAGTGTTCGCGGAATGGTAACATGGAGATTAGTATGAGGAACATCATAGGGATTACGTAACAACATAATGCCAACTAGGATAATTATTTCAAATCCAGCCGTAAATAAACGTCAACGTTTGCTTAAATACTCCGTCAAATAACGAATGTTGGAGAATTGAAATCGGAATCCTAATTTATGGAAATCCACACTTCTTCGCGAAAAACTCGAACGATTAAACATTTCAACCACCCACGTTTTCACGTTCTTCGCGTGTTTCATACGTTTCTGTATCTTCTAAATTTTCTATAAAATACAACATAGCACAAACACCTCTTGGATAATTACAAAAAATCGAGCAAAATAATATTTCACGTTACGAGCGAAAGTAATCACGTTACTTTCTTTCGTGTATCGCAAATATTTACGGCGAAATATCTTTGCATGCTGCTTAAACATAATTTCTACGCCTTTATCGAGGAGATCTTTCGCCTTGTAGATGCTCTGAAAGGAAATTTTATTTCAAAGGGGGGGGGGGGAAACCGAGGAAAAGATTAACGAAGTTTCCTACTATACCACGTTGCACGGCAATATGTCCGCGTTTTCTTTAACACGATATTTTATAGATTACGACGTTGCCCGGAAAATTAGAATTTAATAGAATTCCGTAATCGTTTCGTCCTCTTCCTTACCTTCTCTCTCTCTCTCTCTCTCTCTCTCTCTCTCTCTCTCTCGTGGAATTATCCAGTGAAGAAAAAGGAAAGAATTTTAAAAAAAATGTTTCCTGTTTTATTCGAAATTTCGAAGACTGACACTTTGAAAATTCTCCACGATCGTGTTTCTCAAAGACTGAAAAATTGATCGACTATTCCTCAATCTTGAACCAGTACGGTTTCCGTCGTCCGACCGATACCAGTTGAGAGTTGACGCGATAAATCTTTAGATAATGCAATTATCGACGAACGTTACGAGCTCGAGAACCGAATTCAAGCGAGATAAAGCGAGCCTCGAGAGCACGAATTCGCTCGTGGAATCGTTCGCGCGTACATTCTCGATCCATTCGATCCGTGATGTTTCCCTTTGCGAAGCTTTGGACACCCTATGCAATATCGTTTCCTTCTTATCGCTCGCTTAATCCAATATACTGGTTGGCTTGTATCCCGTATCCTCCGTGGATCTTCGAAACTTTCACGGAATACTACGAGTAGGGGAGGTAAGTATAAGAAGGCTTAGAATCTACCCCATTTTCTTTCCTTCATCGCTAAGCCCTTCGTGCTGTGACCGAGATCTCCCGAGGGTAGAAAATGCGCTAAAAGTTCAAGGATCTTCATATTACGGCGATGGATATTTGTCGACGTGTAACAAATTGCAAATTGCAAGGGTTGATCTAATCGGTCTTGGATCGTTATTGCACGCTAATGAGCGTGGATTTCACGTCTTTGTGAAATTTAGTAATTTAAAAGATTAGGCCAGCGACTTGCTACGATGCTGTATTTTGAATATCACGCACACATTGTGTATTGTTGGATATTGAATATTTTACACGAACAAACTAGTCTACTAATCACGAGTAGTTTTACGTATGTTTTCGTGGACGAACTATTTTAAAAAAGTTGCGTGCATTTTCTTCCTAATAATTTGACTATAAAATTGTAAATGATGCTGCAAATTTAAGAATTCAAGTGACGAACCATTTAACAAGTTAAAATAAACTTTAACGGAATACAAATTGAATCGCTGATGATCTAAAGAAAGCTCGAACGAACTAAAAATTGATACCAAAATACATACCTTCTAATTCAAGTCAAGTATCAAACTCGATTCTCGTCAAATATATCAAATTATTCTAAAAATTTCATTTACCCTCGAACGAAGAGAAATTTACTGGTATAATTTAATCTCGATTCATAAAAAATTTAATTCACCAACTATCTTACCTGAAATATCAAAATTGAAAAAAGAAATCAAGCTATCAACTTCGCTTGGTCGAAAATACATCAGGTCGTTCTAATGAAATTTAATTTATCCCCCCGAAAGGAAAAAGGAAGAAAAAAAGAAAGGTGAATTTACCTCCAGATTTTTTATTTCTAAAAGATTAATTTACCTTGCCTCGCCCCTTCTCCCCCGCCTGCCCTATATAGAAATAACTCGTAATTGGAAAAAAAACCCAGCGACTTTTCACGTATCTGCGTATCTTACGTTTACGTAAATTTTTCATTCACTTGATACCTGGCGGCCGGGAATTACGATATTCCGGCGGCGTTAAGAAGCGGACGAGCGATAATTTTTCCAAAGGAGCGTGTTTCCCGTTTCCAGTGGCCCCCGCCTGGGGAATATCAACTGTCGTTGGGGAGAGAACGGGCTGCGGAGGATGGCGGCAGCGGTGCCGAGGCGCGACGCTTCTTCACG
>KQ435859.1:1079142-1091246 GCA_001276565.1 Melipona quadrifasciata
ACTGACTATTGTTCAGATCTGGAAATTGTACAGTCTCCGCTGGAATTGTAATATCTTTGCGAGAAATACATATCCCAAGTATGCGTTATATATAACATATCGACGTAAACGTAAATAGCAACGAATCAAGAAATTTTAAAACCGGATATGAATCGAAAATTAATCAAGTTTCAATTTTGTTCCAATTCTATTTTCTATGCTGTCTTTACCAATGTTATTACACTCATTGAAATAAAATCAGAGATCATTTTCTCGCGAAGAAAATTTAGAATCGTACCAAATTCTCAAAATCCAACGTTAATTCAGAACAATTGCAACGATTGTACAATTATTTTCCAAACTCTCGCACACGATATAATTTTAATTTTGCACTCTGTAACTTCAGCTTTATCCGTTCCAAGTAATTTCGATCGAAATATTCGTCACGTAGAAGACAGACGTGGTGACGAAACGTGTGGATTCACATTCACGAGGCACGGGAACAACGACGCTGTTGCTATCGATTCTTAGATCAGTGCACGTGTTTCGTCTCGATACGCCTTTACCTTTACGGTGAATCTGGACTGCCGTAAAAGGCAGAAGAGACTTCTTTTCTCGTGTTCGGCGAAGAATAATGAGGAATGCGGGACATAATACGTCATTGTTGCGATCTCTGATTGCACTCTGGTTGGAGTTCCGAGTGCTCGAGAAGGTCCAGGACGAATACTCCTGCTTCTTCCTTTCTAGTTTTCTACCTGAGATTTTCAGTTTCCCAATTCCCTCGTTTTCTCCAATTCCTCCAATTTTCTACCCCCCTTCCTATTTTCTTCCTAGAGGCATCCTACGCCTCCGTTATGTCATTTCGTAATAAAGAAAAGAGAGAAAAAGACTGTCGCAATTACCGTCGGCAACGAGGCACAATATTAAAAATTCGAATGAAAAACTCCGGCAAAATAATTACGGCAAGAAAGTACGCAAACAACGTTCCCCGGTAATTGATCATTTCACCGTGAACGTTACGTCGAAATTAATATCCATTCTCAAAGAAAACTTCTCCTCGGTGTTCTGCGCTTGATAAATATCCACAGCCGTGGATAGTCTTTAATTACACGAAAGGAAAACAGGCAGATCGTTGCATGAAAAATTAGCAGGAATATTGCCGACAATTCGCAGCAACGTTGGAAAATCTCGGGACATCAAAGACCTCGGCCTCGGGAGACGCTTCGTAATCAACTGAACTGAAGTTTGAACTGAAGTTTAAGGTTCATTTAAAGTTGCGAAACTGTACAATCGTTGCGCGATAATAAATGAAATTTCGCTTCGACGAAATGGTTAACGGGGCGGCCGCTTCGAGAGCGCGAAGGACGGAAAAAAACCCGCGCGAATTATGAAAAAAAAAAAAAAGAAAAGAAAAAAAGAAAAGGAAAATTACAGCCACTTCTTTATACTCGTTATCAATTACACCGACTCGCCTTTTACCCTCAAAGAACGTCCTCTTTCGCTCCGCCCTGTGAAATGTACATTGAATTCGACTTCTTCAGCGGTACGCTGCTTCAAGAAACACTTTTCAACGTTCGCTTTGTCATTAATGAAAATTAAAAATCCCCCGTTTCTCGGAGCGAGAAGACACGCGAGAGAGATCCGCGGAAACAAATTGGTCTGCCTGACGAAAGAACCGTTCCCTCGACCAACCAACCACCTCATCAATCCTTGGCCAACTCGTTGCGAAACGAGTCGGCGAAACGAGTCCCGAAAAAGTCCCCTGGTTAAAAGGCGATAGCTCGGGCTCGGTTGTTTGTACAATTTTTCTTGCCGGCATCAGTGTCTATTAGACAGTGGTCGTTAGTCAGAATATTCCGGAGTCGTGGGCTCCGAGGGGAAGGGAGGGAAAAGAAGAAGAAAGAAAACAGAGTTCCTAATTGGCAAAGCTTTCCTTCGTCACTTTTTCGTAGGCCACGGCAACGCTCGCGTGCGAGAACTTTCTTTCTTGCCACGTCTCGCGAACGTGCAACGTTCCGCTGAAATTTTAAGGAGATTGAAGCACTTTACCACCTCTCGTTAGACGGATTTATTTTATTTTATTTCGCTGTTGGCCGCGGGGAAAAATAGCCCTCGGTCTTCTTCCGCGTTCTTGTCCCTTTCTACCGCTGCTGTCCGTCTTTATCGCCGTGATTTTATTGCGGAGGACATTAGCGATTGCTGTGAATATTCGAAGAACATTCGTGGAATGTTGGCCACCGGTATAGATATTTGTTCGAAGAATGAAACCATGAGCAGGATTGAAACACGAAGACGAAGCACGTGGGAGGATTTCAGATTAAAAACGAAACGTAATACACGTACACAGACGTGCGTTGTACATGATATGTACGTTTAAAGTACAGAAGATTCTTGCAAAATATGATATCCGGTATGAAATTAACGATTCAGCATTTTAATTTGTAATATCCACTTTGGAATTTTGTTTTGACCCGGTTGTAATATGCATCGTTTTATTTAATTCTTCGTAACGTCGCGTAATTTGAAAGTGCGCGTACCTTCGATTTTTCCTCGCGCGTCAATTCAATAAAACGAGAAACTGAAATTAATTCTTTGCCGAGACAAAATTTCGCGACAAGAGGTAAACAATTCCGTAACACGTTATACGTATACAACGTTTTTACTTGTACGTGTAATTATAGTACATCCAACAAAATTAAATATTTCAACACGATTATTCCGTTTACTATTCGTTTATTTTTATACACACGAACTTTGTGACTCTTGCGAAATTGTAACGTACGCGCAAGAAGAGCGAGACGATCATTGGAATTAAACGTTAATCGATAGTGACGCTTCCGATCTGAACGTTCCCAACCGAAATCTGCACCGGGAAAGAATTCGAGGGAGAACGCGTTGGCAATCGATTGTTGCATAAAATTTTACAGGATCTTGTAAAATTTTATCCGGGGGAATTGCGCCAGCTCGCCGGCGAGCGGTTTTATTCATGCCCCGCAATGAACTGCAGACCGTGCAGACGAATCGGGCCAGCGCCCCTGGAAACTGTCTCTTGGAACCGCGTAACCAGAGAGGAGGTGGTTACCAGTCGAATCAACCATTCTCGCCGGGTATTTCGATGGGGCGAGATTTTCCACGAGATAACGCCGCCGATTGTTCTATGCGCCGCTCTCGGCGAACTTCTTCCCCCATCTCTCTCTCTCTCTCTCTCTCTCTCTCTCTCTCTGTCTCTGTGTTTCCGTAGAATGCTCGCGCAAAGAGGAAACGGTTTGAAAAACGGTCGAGACTCAGACACGATATTCAAACAGTACCGCGAAGAACATTCTCGAATCGGAAACGACGAACTTTACAGCCTACGTCGCCATTCTTCAGCGCCGTTCGAGAGAAAACTCGATTCCGCGATTGTGGAAAGGAGTTGGCGGCTTTTGTATCAAATTGAATGTATTAAAGAAAACCCACGAAGAGTGTATGTGTGCGTGAGCTAGTTATCGATCTAGTTGGAAAGTTACGTTCGGAGAGATCGATAACTTTATCGCGTCTCACTGTTCTCTCAAGAACGTTCTTATTCATCCTCTTCCTTTCCTCCACACCACTCTCTTTACGCCTTCGCGTTTCCACGCAGGTAATCAAAGTTGGAAATCAGAGTAGCTCGCTGCGGCTGGGGATTGACAATGGAGCCGATTAGCATGTTGCGCGAACGTAAAAAGGTCGCTGAACAAAAGGCCGAACCCTTTCTGAACGAACGAGTTACCGATCCATTCGAAAGTTACATTACGCTTCGACGATCGATCTTATTCACCGAGAGTTTCCATTCACTCGCGTCTTTGCGTCATTTCGGACGTGGCCGATTCAAAATCGAAGTGGCTCGTTGCGACCGCGGACTCATAAGCCAGTCCTCCTTCGGGCAAGTTTCCGTTGTACGAAAAGAGGAAAGTGGCCGAAAGAAAGCGCAACCGCGATCGATCGATAACAGCGTTCGAGGTTCGCGGGAATATGGATACAAAAGTTCTTTACACCGGCGAAGGAAAGTTTTAATCGGCTCGTTGAACGACTCTGCGGTGATGGTGGTGATGGTGGTGATGGTGGTAGTGGTGGTGGCGGCGAGAGGGGAGATTTCGAACGAGCGAAATCACCGGGGCAGGTCGAATAGCAGCGGGCATGAAGCTCGTAAGGGTTTACCTTAAATGAAGTTAGAGTTTATTGGTTTATCCGAGGCAAACGGAAAGGAACTTGCCGCCGAACGTGCTCAATAATCCGTGCCGCGAGATTATCCGGCCCGCTGGCAACGGTTTCTTTCGGTTCTCTCTCCTCCGAGCCAGGCAACGCCGAGGCTCCGCCACTCGTCGAATGGGCCAGCGTTCGTCGCGACGTTCGAGAAATCACGATGTGGAATTTTAACAAGTCGAGCGACGTGTCTACCGCGGGAAGACGTACAAAGACTTATGAAAGTCATGAGCTTCCACTCTGCTCTTGCTCGTCGTCGGATAACCTCGGCCCCGTCGAAAAGATTATGACAACGCTGCCGAAGACTGCTTCATCGCGTTCCGACTTGTTATACCTCCGCTGAAAGTTATCTTCGCGTTTCATCGCGTATCGATCATCTCTGCGCGTGTGCACAACGCTTGGTGTACATTATCAGCCGAATATCGATTCACGCGAAAGTCTATTATCCGTTTCAGTGAGGGCGTGATTAGACCAATCTTCGTTTCGACGGTACCGATGTATGGGAATTTCAAGATCTTGCGAGATTGAAGATCGTGAGCAGTAAGAGGGATCAATAAGGAGAATTTCTGTGAGGCACGTGAATAGTTGTTGGAGAATATCGTGGAACTTTGGTTGTCGCTAAATTTCTATTGTTATTATTAAAATTAATGCAATTAATCTCTTTCTATATGTACGACATCTTTAGATTCTATAGATTGTATAAACGTAATTACATTTTACATTTCATCGAATTAAAATTAAATATCGACTGAACCATCTCTCATTTAACCTAAATTACTGATCTACACGCATCAAATTTTCAACCCATCGTCTGACCCAAGATCTCGTCCCAGATTTAGTACGTATTCTATCTCTATCCATCTAAATTTTAAGACGATTGATCCTCGCTTAAACTAATTTACCCACAATTTTAGTCCCTTGCCTAGGCACAAGGAACCAAAATTTCAATGAAAAATATCCCGTCTGTCTAAATTCTAAATATAATCAATCCTCTTGGCTTGAAATAACATTCTCATCGCGGAATCACGTTTCATCGATAGAGTAGAGTTTCGCTTAAAGGACAAGGTGGTTCAACCATCTCTCAGTCCGTTCGTTAACTGTTGCTGTTCGTTCTCTTGCCGATACGCATCGCTAAATCAGTCTGCCGGGCAAATGAACCGGAAGTTCATTAAAATCAACGGCGATAAGAGGTCCGAATGCTAATTGCATATTGATAATTCTTCGCGAACGCGGCGGGTTTAAGGATCTTTGCATAAATCTACGTCGTCGAGGGCCGAGGTAGTCCCTCGGTTGTTCCCCGGCTACGACGCCGTATTTCAGGATCAAATTCGACGGAGATAAAATATATTCGCAGCGCGGCCAGAGGCAGGCCGATAAATCAGGCAATAAATGAAAGCCCAACGAAGCGAGGGTGGCCAGATAAAAAGAAAATAGGAGAGAGGAGAAGAAAGTGGAAGGAAGAGAGAGAGAGAGGAGGAGGAGGAGGAGGAGGAGGTGCTCATTATTTCTAAAAGCGTTCCGGAGACAGTCACTGCGGCTCACCGATGGGGGATGTTTTGCGGTGTATATCGGCCGTCCCTTTAAACCGCCGACACCGAACGGCTGACAACAACGACGAATTGCTCTTGAGTGCTCCATATATTTTCAGTCCGAATGAATTTGATCAGTATTTTTCAGGGACGATCGATGGTCTCTTTAAATACCTTTTTCTTTTTTTCTTTTCACGTGCGACGGAATATAATTATTTAAGGATTACAGTGCTGTTTGAAAGTCTGGTGTCAGTTGAACGATGAGATTCAAATGGGATCTTTACTAGCCTGGGAAATTTGTGCTTCGTACATCTGCTGGTGTTTATGAAAAATATCACTTATAATATATCTAATCTTATATATAACTATTAATAACATATCCAATTTATTTATAACATACAGATACTAACGCATTAAGATAAAAAACTAAGAGGAGATCGATGTGACTAATGCGTCGATTTCGCAGCGGGGCGTTTTTAGAATTTTCGATTAATATAATAAACGGTTTAAGCGAGAGGCAATTGAATTTAAACGAAATCCGATATACTTGCACGGTAAGAGTCAATGGTTTATCCGTCGTCGCTGAACGATTTAATAGGGACGCTTAATTCTAGCAATCAACCGTGAGTACAAAAATCAATTTCCAATAACGAGCATTGACATGTACACGTGAATCACTGTTAACGATATATCCACTCCTCTCTGTGCATGGTTCCGTCTCTTCAGTTTTATTCTTTGCTGTTTTTCTCCTTTTTTAATTTCTTGTTTTCTTTTTTCTTCTTTTTTTTTTTTTTTTTTTAATCGCCTGTTTGCTCCATTCACGTTGCACGTCTCGCTCAACTCTTTCGACCTTATGAACGCCCATGTGCGTCGAGTAAAATCCCACTCGTGTACTCTATGTATAAAACACATAATATATATATATGTGTGTGTGTGTGTCTCGGAAAACATTCCATTGCCGCAGCTTATGAACGCCTGTGCGCGTTCAACGAAGTATGTAATCATTTTCTTCGGGCATAAAAACGAACGTTTAAATTGAAGCTTCCACGCGATGGGAAATTGAGTATCTCCTCACGGTTCACCGAATTCGCGGTAATTATTTGTTTCTGATATGGACTCTGGTTCGTCCCTTGCGTTTGCTCGTTTGGAATTTTCACGGAATCGAGAGAGCTTCCAATTACATTTACATCAAAATAGTCTTCATCGCTGAATAATGTTTCTAACTATTTCGCAAACCATCTTCGAACGTCTTTACATTTTGCCCGACTAATATTAATATTACGTTATTAATTAATTATCCACTTGTCGTCGATTAGAAGAAATTATCTCTTAAGGTCGCGAATATTCGCGGTTTATCACCAAGGTTAATTACTAAGGTATAAAAATAAAAAATTCCGTAGATAAAAAGATTACAAATGCGTAATCATCCAGTAAGTGAAATAAATCTATGATTCTTAAATCTACAACGATCTCTGTCAGAATCGTTCTACGCAAGCAGAGGAACACATAGATGATAGAAAGTAAATTTGGGTAAAGACCGAAGAAAGGGCCATCGGCGGACAATTATGAGGGTTCGAGTGTGATTGAATTTGTGTGGTCGGGGCGCGATTTTGCAAGTGGAACAGCCATAGAGAGAAACGGAAACCGGTCGGTGAGAAGCGAGAACAGGGGATAATAGCGGCAGGAAGTGAGGCTTTGGCGCGAGTCTAAAGGAAACGAGAACGGCGTGTTCTTCACCGCAGGAGTAACAGGACTTGTCACTTTAGCCAGCGGGTAAATAAGTGCCATTTAAATGTGATATCCAGCAGGAGAGATTGAGGGGGGCACAGCTACCGGATCGTAGAATCCAATACGTACGTACTCCGCCACGCCGATACATCGCTCTGTACTTAACGTTTACTAACTATTCAACGCTCCCCTACCAACTGTCATTCCCACAAATTCCCTGCCATTCAGCGGAACCAGCGTTCCTGTCCCACAGGCTCATCCACCGCCCGACGAATAAATAATGCGCCCCGACCCGGTAAGAATCGAACTTTTCGACGAGCTATTGACGACGAACGATTCCAACGATTCCAACGATTCGCAGTAACTGCGTTGTTACTTTTAAGAGATTCCAAATGGAAATGCACGGTTAAAAGTTGTTCGCTTTAGTCGAACGCTGCAACTATCACAGCCGAGAGAGACATTACAGCAATTCGTAATTCTGCAGGAGAGAATTTACAAGGGTTTAAAAGTTTGGGAAATATTCTCTTGCTCCTTTTCGGACGAAATAAAATTTTTTTCCTATATAATTCTCCGAGAGATAAGAACGTTGTAACTGCAACCGTACTGTAAAAGAACAAATAGGAATTAAATATTTATTTACGTGAAAAAGTCATTGTTTCCTTTGAAATCTAACTTTTAAGCATGGATAAGAATTTATTTTTTATAAACATTTCCCCGTTTCTTCCAATGTAATTTCTTTAATATGGATTAAATTTAATACTTTACTTGTCGATATACGAAATTTGATCGAGAAAAACTACGCGCTTGATATTGAAAAGCGTTGTTTCGAAAAATTTCTTTGGCTTCGCAATAGCAATCAGGTAAAAGGAAGTCTAATTTATGCTGTAGGCACGTAATTAACCTAGTCAGTTTTAAACCATTTAGTAGATGTGATATACTTCACCGGCGTAAGTGATCAAAAGTTATCTAACCAGCCCAACCCATGTCAAACTGACATAACTTACCAATCTTCTCTAACTAATCTAACCCGGATCAAATTCAATTTAGGCTGATCCGGACAGTTTTCGGAGAGGAATAGATACTAAATGAGAACGGTAATGAACTATGAAAGTATTCAAACACTTGCTATAGAAAATTACATACTTACATTATTATTATTATTATTATTATTATTATTATTATTATTATTATTATTATTATTATTATTATTATTATTATTATTATTATTATTATTATTATTATTATTTTCACATTTAACAAAGTTAAACTGATTTCCTACGTTTTACACTTTTATTTCTACGTCAACGCTTTATTTTCTCACGTCAAAAAATTTCTGTCTCGTACAAATAAATTGACCAATTAAAATAAAAGAATTGAAGAATTTTCGACGATACGGAGGTTCGCATATTGCGACCGTTAGACGCGGTATTGTACAACGCAATCGGAGGCGAAGCAAGTGCGTGATAAGGGGATAAGGGACAGAATTAGGCAGAGAGTGGCAGCGGGGACTATGCTTGAATCTTCAAGTAACCAACACGATCGCGGTAAGTCGCGTTTCGGAGACGAAGTGGTTGCGCGTCGCCATGAATATGAATGAGCCCTCCAGGTGATATTCCAAAGCCCGAAATAAAATAATTTCCACCTTTGCTGACGTACTTTCCTGTTTCGCGTTTCCCTCCGAAGCACGTGGGATTGAGAGGACACGTAGGAATCAGGATGGGAACGTTCGCAACAACGGAAATGCCCGATTCTAGAGTACATTCTTCCCTATTCATTGAAAGTTGTTGCACCACGGTGGAAATCAGTTGAAGGATTCGTAGAAAAGTTAAAGGAGATAAACTGCGCCCGTCTGACTTGGAGAGCAAAGAATATTTCAATTTCTGTTCAGCAGAACGTGTGCAATGTTTCAATTGTCTTAAAACGAGCCTATCGAGTTTAAATGAGTCGTCGTTAGGTTCTAGATCTCTGTAACAATTTATGTCACATTACTGAACTTTATTTGGTATTTTGCATCAAATCGAAATAAAAATTCTAAAATCCTTTTTAGAAGAGAAACGTTTTTTTTTTGTTTTTGGTAGAAATATTACAACTACGACGCTTTTAAAACCAAATCATCGTTCTTTGTTGCAAACTTTCTGTGAAAGATAAATCGAAACGTCTGTGAAAGAATTAAATATCAGAAGACGGTTTACTCAAAAACACTTTTGGGGACGCTTTTTTCAGTCTTCTAACAGTTTCTATAAGCATCGCCATTTTATCTGCGAGAGCACGTCAATCACAATTACGGATAATCGATTGGTAATTAATAATTACTTGCAGCTCTGACCGAATCGAGAGGCCGCATCGGAAAACCAATTACCTAAAAAGAGGGAGAAAAAAGAAAAAAAAAAGAAAGAAAAAATGTGCCACGGTTGTCGATAACCAATGGACGAATCGCACACGTGCCTCTGCATCGTCCGGAGTGGTTTGCGTATTTCCAGCTGGCAAAATAAATAAAATGGGAGCTTAAACAACGCGTGATAAATCGAACTCTAGCTACGATTGATACTTTATAGACGCGTCAGCTGTGGAGCGCGCCATTTCGAAATTCTACACGCCGGCTGATAAATGAGTCACTTTTAGAAACCATGCTCGTCGTTTCCACGCGCTCAACTCTAGAGAGAAATCGCGAGCACGAGTATTACCCCTTGCAGGTGAAAGAATAACAATATGAATGGTCGGTTTTTATATTTCAGTTAAAAAAATACACCGGTCGTCGAAAAGAACTTGTAACACTGAGAAATTGAGATTGCGTAAATCTGGAAATCGAATGGCCTTATAAAGAATATTTGTCGCGTCTACGTATCGTTTATTATAAATATAATTACATTGTTTGTATATTAATTAATTAATACATGCTATAAAAGTAAAACATAGAACGAATGAAAAACCATCGCATTAGAAAACAAGGTGTAAATATCTTCTGCAGCCACTGTACGTTTTTATCATGTTACAAAGCAAAAGAACTGGCTGAAATTTGGTTGGAAAGTAAGAGAGGTTATGTTAATTGCTACTACAATTATTTAACCATTGGAATTAGAATTTGAAGTTCATTTTTTCCGGAGCGGTGAGACAAAAAATCGTGCAAACTCGCTTTTAAAACAAAAGAATTTTCGTTCCTTTTGGCAAGCGATGTGCATTAACGTTTAATTAAAGAACGCGTGAAACGAAGGTGCGTAATAACTACGCGTGGCAGTTTCATTGTGAAGATGCTGTTTTTACTTCTGCAAGCAACACATGGACAAACGTTTTGGTGCTCATTCTACTGCCACAAGTGGCGTGAAAGTACTTGAAACGCTTCTGTTGGAACAAAA
Source organism: Melipona quadrifasciata (assembly GCA_001276565.1). Taxonomy (NCBI): domain Eukaryota; kingdom Metazoa; phylum Arthropoda; class Insecta; order Hymenoptera; family Apidae; genus Melipona; species Melipona quadrifasciata. The sequence continues at coordinate 1,089,953 of KQ435859.1, forward strand.
GCAGCAGCGTTTCAGGTATGCACACTTCTGGTCTGGCGCAATGTTTTCTAAGGCCGTTAAAAATACAACGACCTATATGCGAATAAAAGGAAGATTTCCTGAGTTCTCTCTCTCTCTCTCTCTCTCTCTCTCTCTCTCTCTCTTCCTTTTCTGCCTGTTTGTAAAAATAAAATCTTTTGTTGTGTTAATGCGCGAATGCAAATCAGTTTCATTAAATTTCCCGTTCAAAAGAAAGGACGAGCAAATTTGTCGCGCATACTGGATGTAATTTTTAACAATTATACGCAGCAAGAATTATGTTTAACTAGAAAGAACTTGAAACAGCAAAGAATGTAATCATAAGAGAAAAAATTGCACGAATTCAAACGTGGATTCGAAAAGACATTTTGTTTTATGACTTCCTTCGTCTGTTACTGAATTGATTTAAATCTTGCAGGCATTTTATAAATTACTATCAAGACGAGGATCGTTCTTTCACTCTTCGAAGGTAAAGACTCAGGCGTCGTATGTCACGTCGATGTATAATAATTAATTGATGTCATTGACTTTAGTTTACGACTTTTCCATGTATCTTATTTGCATCGTGCAAATTTATTTCAACAAATTATTGAAACACAATTGTTGCAATAACTTTAACATTTACTATTCATCCTTACACATTTGTTCTCTTTATTGTTTATTGCGATAAGAAAATTTAGGAATTTGTTCGCTTCATCTTCAATTCCAGAACGTTGTACGAAACAACATTCACAGTCGAATTATCCACGGCAGAGTGAACGCGATTGTCCAGCAAAAATATGAAATTTTATAATTAATCAAGCGCGTTCCAAGGACTCAAAGTTCGAAATGCAATTGGAGACGTGACTATGGCTCGTGGCCTTGCTACGACGTGGGTGGAGAATAACTCATCAAATAATGTCAACTTGGAAGCTTATCTAAGCATGTAACGTTTCCATATCGGTTGGTACCACATCCGGCAGACAGCTGGCTGATTAACACGCTAACGGGTCGTAAGTATTGCATTATTCATCCGTTTGCAACGCTGCTGACTATTAATTAACAGATACATGCATAATGCGATGTTGACGAGACTTAATTAGAATTTCTTTCGAGGAGTCACGTCGCCCGGAAAACGATTTCGTCCTTATTATTCAATAATAAGAACTTGCAGTTGGATCGACGCAATAAATAATTGCAATTACAACCGATACGAGTGCGAGTAATTTCAAGAATAATCAACTTTTTCTGTTTTTAACTCCTCGATTGACAAAAACATCCCCTGAAATACGTAAGT
>KQ435859.1:1091372-1105075 GCA_001276565.1 Melipona quadrifasciata
GAAATACGTAAGTCATGTATTGAGCAGAATCGAAATCAAATTTTGTGTATTTCGATAGGTAGAAAATTACTTTACCCACAGAGTGTTATAAACGCCATCAATAAATATATTTTGGATATTTATTGTTTTTGATATATGCTGTACCCGTTCTTTATCTGTTCGAAACAAAAAAGTTCATTAACTTTGACCAGCTTTTTAAAAGAGAGTGCGTTTTACACTTTTATGTATATTTGTCATCGTCATAATATAAATGAAATTTGGAACAATCGTATCTCTGTCTAAATAAATGTCTACATTTCAGTGAGTGCCTGTTTGATGAATATTCCGATGGATATTCTCGTTCCAAAAATTAACTTTAATTGACGAGGAAGACGGTTGCTTCATTTTCATTTATTTCCGGACTCCGACGTTACTTGACAACCGAAAAAGAACACGTTTCGCTCTGATGTGGAAAATTGGTTTAATTCGCCAGGTGTGATATATCCACGAAATTAATGTCGATCAGTATCCTCGAAATGTTCGACAGGATGGCAAAAAGATGCATATTTAATTCCAAAATCTCACCTTACTCTCGAATTATTGAAACACTTTCCATTGCAATATGATTTCAACTGGATAATGCAAAGATCAGCAATTTGAACAATCAAATATTCTGTAAATATTCTGTGTAAAAAGAGAATAATCGCGACAAAAGTATTTAAAAGTGTAAAGAAGACAATACAAACAGATTAATCTTGAAGTATAAGATTAATAACTTTGACAATTATCCACCAATTTTTTTCATTTTTCGTGGAGAACGTAATTTCAATGTGACTTTAAAATAAAATTCTGAACAACGCTGGATAATACTTCGATTCACAACGATGGTAATGAATTGGAACAAAGATAATACAACTGATTAAAATAGAAATTAACCGCAAAAATTGTATTATTTTGTACTTTCAACGGTGCTAATTAAAAGTCTAGCAAACGTATAATTGAGTTCCACCGTTGACGCGGATTAATTAAAAATTTTTTTTTTTTTCGAAAATTCAATCCCTCCAAGGTTTCCGCTTTCTCGTTGAGAATCTGGGTTACTCGTTCGATCAATACATAGCGCATAAAATATGTGCTACAATCGAACTTCCGTTTATTTCCAATTGAACTACGATGTTTGACTTTTTATTATCGCCGATCGGAACAAGATTCTATGTTCCTCGTCCCCATTTTCTTCACGCGACACGTATCAATATCAATTGACTTGAATATTCATCATAGCTGCGTTAAAGTAAACAGTTGTACAGTAAACAATTTTATATTATTATCTTAATCTACGATACCTGTTGCTTTAAAATTAAAATTCTGCATTACCAAAGATTCAGATTTATCTCAAATCTTCATCCCCTCATTTCTATGTATTAAAGAATTAAATGTAGAAAGCTCGTGCAAAGTTTCGATTATTCCATCGTGAACAATTCAATTTCAGACTGTGTAATAGAGGAATTCATTTGCGCAGTGCAAAAAGGCAAGAGCTCTATGGCTTCCAATTTTTGCAATTTCAATTTTTAATTAGTTCAATGGAGGACGTATACGACTGTCTCTTTGTTGCGATATTTCCTTTTTAATGCTCATTGAAATACAGATTCTTCTGTTGAACATTGAAATTCATTCCAAATTCTTTTCTTCGTGACTGATTCACACGTAGCAGGTTAGAAATTCAAAGCCAATAATCACAAATTCTCGTAACTATACATGTGTGTAGCGATACGACTACCTTGATGCATTTCCGTTGGATCAATTTTTCCACACTCGGAGAACTACGAGGATCCAATATCTATCCATGTTTAGAACGTACATAAATGTGATATTCTCCAAGCTTCTTTGTTTCTAACATCGTTGGTATTAATCTTCTGTTGTCAATTCGAGTTATTACCACAACACTGAAAAAAATACTGAATTCAGGAAAATACCACTCTTCGGAAAATTCAGCCAACAAATTGTTAGCAAACTCCGAGATAGGACGATCAAGTCAACGCTAAAAAAATACAAAATATTGACGATACTCTGAAAATTCGCTGGAAAAGTATTAAATTCAGAAAAACATCCGAAAAAATTCAGCCAATAAATCATCACCAAATTTTACGATATTAAACGCAGAGAATTGCCCTTTTAAACGAAACCTACGGAGACGATTAAGTCGTCGGTGTTGGAATCCTCTCGCAAACCATTGAACTTCTCGTTCGATAACAAGATATTCCCGAGGAATCGTATCGAGGGGAAGCTGTTGCAACAATTCAATTACCCAAGAGCGAATGGCGGGGGCGATCCGGTAGGATCGTGGTAAAATCATCGGAGGTACGAGGGGGCGTTGGCGAATCGTAAAAAGGTTCGAGGTTCGAGGCTAACCGGAGGCGGCGGAGCAACGGGTATCCGCGGAATTCGGGGCGGAATCAAGCGGAGAGCCCATTATCAGAAGAGCAGCAGGGTAGAAAATGTCGGCTTAACGCGGGATATATGAACCCCTGTACGCTCCGAGGCAACGAAATTGGTCATATCGCGGGATTTCTCGTGCAGCAACGCCGTTGATTAGTCGCCGGCTGCTGCTCCGCGGCGACGGCGGAGACCCGGAGAATAGGAAGAACGAAAGAAAGATGTTTTCCCCTTTGCCGCGTGGCACCGACCGAAGGGACGAAGGAAAATGCGGCTGGAATAATGGAGCGTGAAGGGAACGCCGCGAAACCGAGGAGGAACTTTTCTTCTCTCCGCCGCAGAAGGAAGAGGGAATCGAAGAGAAATGAGCACGCCCTCGCTGGCAACTATGATTGACGGCGCTGCTTATATCAAACTGCCGTTCTCTCTTCCAATTCGTAACGATTACTGACATTTCCCGGGCCCCGGGACATTTCCGAGTACTTTCGCCGGTGCTCGAAAATTGGATCGTTGCTATCGAGGATAAATAAAACGGAAGGGTGAGCTGCGGCGTTGGTAGAGAGCCAATTGTAACGAAACGCCTGTTTTGCACATGTTTGTACTTTACGATTAACAATGATTCCGTAAGTACCAACGACAATCTGTGATGAATATTCTACGTTGGACGTTACGAAGTAAAATGTAGAAATAAAAGGATCTTAAGCACTCTACGTTTTTTCATTAAACTGCAAGCTTGACGAGATTCAAGAATCAGAGTAAATAATACAAGATGTAGTTGTTTTCTGAAGGAAACCGTCTCATTCTGCGTTTCAAGAATTACAAAATTCAACCACAAATTCATCCACGTGCAATACCTATCTCAAAGTTGAACGTACATTCTAAAATACGCGTATTTCACACGTAAGTGACGTCGGAAAGGACGGAATAAGTAAAAATTATTTGAAGTCAACTCCGGAGGATACGTCGCGTTGGGTGTGGCAAGACTTTCTAACCAAGATTAAAAATTGCTTCCTTTGTAACCTTTGTGACAGGATGCCGTGCGTTGTCGAGAAGGAAAATCGCCTTTCTTCTTCCCTTCCCCATGTACAGTCCCTTACGTTCTACCTCATCGTTTGAAATATGAAGTTGGCGTAAGTCACGTGAAATTAGGTAGACCGGGGAGGAATTTTTTTTCAAAATTCCGCGACGGAACAGACAAATATTAAGATTTAAAGCGTCGAAAGCTCGCGTTTCGCGTCACTTCGAAAGAGAAAGATTAGGAAAACGTAAGTAGGAACAATATAATTTTTACCAAGTGGTTTGAAGTAAACGTAAATATAAAGTTTATTAATTTAGGAACCAAAGGATACTAAGAAAGTGAAGCTCTCACCAGACTTTCACAACTACTCTATCCAAAATCTTATCCTTCGCACAAACATATTCTTATATTTTGTGTCTTAAGCCTTACATTTTGTCATCCTTGGACACCAAAACAAATAATCCCAGAAAAAAGTTGCCTCACGCGACAAAAAATTGCCAATTTATTTAAAATCACGCGAGAATAACATAATACAATTTTTGTGTCGGCAACGTCGACGTTGCGATAGCAATAAAATACAAAAAATTAACAATAACTCAGCATGTTGAAATATTTAGTGGAAAAAGTCGAATTTTGAAAAGATTTAAAATAGGAGTATTTAACACACTACTGCAGAAACAAGATAAGAATTCAATTGAATCTGACAATTTCTTCGCGACCTCGTTTTCTTTCGGAGAAGCAAATTCAGATTCCACGCGATACTGTTCCTTTTTTCTTTTTTCAATCGTACCGCCAAGTTTGTTTAAAATATCGATTACGTGGTTTCATCGGCAAACTGTTATCGAATCGGCAGGCTGCACGACCGTATCAAAATTCCGGCCGTATCGCGATATATCCGATAAAGTATGAAAGGCAACATTCATTTCAATATCCCGTCGTAAACATTCTCGTTGGTAGCCGTCGATCGATAATAGCAGAAAAATCGGATGAAATGCTCGCCCGTACCACGAACGACAATTCTCGGTATCGAAGGAGAAGCGTGTATATCATCACGCGACATGCAAGCCGAACGAAAACCTCCTTCCACTCGTTGTCACTCGTGTCTCGCGATAACACCGGTATTATCGTGTTTTTTCAAACGCTTGCAATTAGCTGCACGCTCTTTTGTTCCCCGATATCTGAGAGACACACAATGGCGCACACTTGCGTATCCCGAGTTGAGACAATCGTCTCCTTCCTTCCTCTCCAGTCGTCGATCTAACAGATCGACGACTTGCCCGCGTTCGAGTCGCTTGGCTCGCTTTTAATTCGCACAGAATGGCATCGAGCAACCGAGTAACCTCGTTCTGAAACGAGGGAAACGTGGTTGTTGGAAAGTGGAGATTCACTTTTTGGTTTTTCAAGACCATGCAATTGCGAGAGAAATAAATAAAGAGCGGGGAGTTTTGTAGTAATGTGTAAAATGCATATAAAATATTCGAAATGTAACACTTTTCATAATGTACATTTCTGCGAATTTGACACGTAATAAAATTCTACTTCTGAATTATCTTCTCAAAAATGTGAGTTTAAAAATCCCTCCAAAAATCGGACGTAACTGTTGTTGAAATATTTACGAATTAAAAACTTGAATAGATTCAACTTGACAAACTTTCAGAAATTACGTTATTATTTAATCCTATGTGTGATAAAGTTAAAGCAGTTTAAGAAGAATTCTCTCAGATGTTGCAATCGCAAGAAGAGAGAATTGTCCCTTTTCGCAGGTGAAAAATTGAAATTGACGACCAACATCCGAAAGAAACGAACCTCTTTGTACAGAATCGTGTTTGTCACGCGAGAATTTCTGTATTAATTTTGTACAAAACGCGCAGACTTTTCCGGCAAACGCTCAAACGCGGGGCGTGCCGATTATTTCGCGAGAAGCGGTCCGTACGAACAAAACAACGGAAACGAACTCGACGCGCGTAAATTAAAATTTTCTGCGAGCCTGCAAATTATAGGCCTCGATTACGGGATTAAACCGCAATAAATTCTGACCCATATTACAGGATATCGGGATTTCCAGCAATTCCCGCAGCTCTTTGCACAATGGGCGCAAATATTTGCCCCGGTATAACGCGTTAAGGTTTTCCATTTTCGTCTAGCTTGGGAGGCAGGTGGGGAGAAGGAAAATATATACATATATAATTATGAAACGAATCGTTGTAACGAAAAACTCGCACGCTCGATAGTACATTGGAATCAACGCATCACCGACGAAATGACCGATAGTTGATAGCGTTTAACAGATGAATTTCCTTTTGAAACACTTCAACTTTTCACGCACGAAAGTGAGGAAGAATTACGTTGTCAGTTTAATCATTGGATTTGTACAACAACATTGCAATGGGGCTTGCAATTAAAGATGCGATTTATCGAACATCGGCTCGTATACTGATACAGGAATTACGATATTACCGTTCACGGGGGTAGTTTGATAAAAAGTTTGACGGCGAGCAACAGATAACGGGTTAGAAGCCCAATTACCAGGAATAAATTAATATTATTGTTTATCGGCTCGGTTGTGTGCTCATTACGTGAATATGTCCGAATATTAATCATCTAAATCACTTCAAAGTAGAATATTTTCTTGATCGTGCTGTTCTTCAGCAATTAATTCTTGTAAATCGGCGGATTGAATTCCGAGCCTCGGCAGAAGGTGCAGAAAATCGTCAGATGATAATTTTGAGCGAATTTTTAATTTCTGAACTTCACCAATAGTCGCAGATTTCTACGAATTTCAAAACATCTTTGGAAGATACGTATAATACGAAATAATACACGTAGAATAATAAATAATACAAAGATGCGATCTAGAGAAAGTTTCTGACACTCGGAGTTCCATCAAGTTTGTACAAAAAGTCTGAAGAAACTCCTGTAACATTTAAAATAATTAGCGTCACAATCACACGCTTCTGCGTTAACTACGAGCTCCTACATTATGATAAAAGTACAACAAAATTCAGATTTTTAACGCTGTACAAAATTGTATCACGTACGAGGCAGTTCTACCCAAAATCCAAACAACTAGAGCTCCAATTAGTCCCTAATAACCTGTTTTAACGTTCGAACTTTACCACAGTCAAGAACGAGGAGCCTCGGACGTCGAGCGATACGTTTTTGGCGGGATTGCACCTGGCGGGACAATTAAAAACAGTCGTGCGGAAACACGACGTCGAGGGGGGCCAGAGAGCACTTTCGAAAGCAGGTAACTTGGATATCGCAGTGGGAATAGCGGCTACGAAGGAACCAGCACACTGGTTGTAGATGTTGTTTCACAATCGAGAATCGCCACGGTAGAGAAATGCCACGCGAAACGGTCCATTTCACCAGTACCGGTCTCTCCCGTGTAACGCAACGCGAAAACACGACCCTACTTTATTTCGGCTTTTAACGGGGCCAACAACAGCAACAACGTCAATAACGCCAACAACACGGCAACGTCCTCGCGAACGCCCGCCGTGGCCCTCGGTGATTTTGGCCGATTTTCGGTCACACAACAGAGATGGAAAATCGGAGAAACAGACAGAGAGAGAATCGCCGATCTCTATCACGCTAATCCGACGAGATTTCGCGGCTCTCAGCTACTGATTTCAAGCTGGATTATGGCCAGTGCTGAATGACCGTTCCTCCCGTTTCAGAGAGAAAGAGGGAGAGAGAGAATAAGTCGAAAACTCGGTTTTTTGTTCTTCTCAGGGTCGTTTGTTCCTTGTTTCAACGGTGGAAACAGTGGCAATAATGAATTTTGTGGCAAACTGTCGCTGCAATCCGGATTCCAGTTTCTAACGTATTATACAATGGGATATTGGTTTTGGAAATTTGAATATGAAGCTAGAGTTTAGGAGGAATTTCTGCCAACTTTTGGTTCGATTGATGCATTATTGATAAACTACGGATATTTATCTATAAATGCATAAAAATCTGCAATTTATTACACACCTAATGTAATCGACATCATTGCAGATAGAGATGTTACAAGTTGATCACGTAGATGAATGTTTGAGCTTGTTGGCCATGACTAGGTTTACCGAGATCATTTACAATAATTGTAAAAATATGAAAATGTGATGAAAAATAAACAGTGTTACTGCTTCGAACTTTTTAGCTTGGAGATCTTCTCTAACTGAGAATGACAAAAGTAATCGAATTACTTTCTGAACAACATTTACGAATAAACGAAAAGATATTTGCGCATCTCTGCAAAACAATAGAGTTATAAGAACCTACAAAAGTAGAAAAATATAAGAAACGTCCAAAATAAAGTACTCGTGTAAATATGTAAAAATGTAAAATTACTCAAACGTTCAAAATCTATTTACGAACGATGGAAAAATTTGTCGAACTTTCGGTTACTCACTGTTCTTGAAATTCTCCGACACCGATGCATACTGCGTGCCGTGATGGTGACCCAATATTTCCAGATTCCTCGATTGCCGTCCTGGAAAATGCACAATGGAAGAGGAACGTTAAAGACCGGCTCCGCGATTAATCATAACGGTAAATTAGGGTGCTCCCGGGGATAAAGGGCTCGGAGTATATTTCTCCTTCTTCTTATCTCGATTTCCAAAGATCCCCAGCCGAAATTCCATCCGGCGATTCAAATGAATCCTTACCGTGGACAAAGAGCTTCCTAATGAAGCGGGCCGATATTTTCGACGAAAGCTTCAAGATCGAACCTTGATTTGTATTTTTTGTAAACATCGCAACTGCGACAGACGTTGTTTCAGATCACCGTTGCAAGAAACTGCTAATCAACGATCAGTCCAATCTACAGTTTGTCCAAATAATTGATCAGACCGTGCAACCGTTACATGTAATTACTCTTGGTCGACGAAACTATTTATTATAGGAATGTTAAATTAGGTTTGTGGGGATGCGTGTGAACGAGTACAAATTGATACGCTGAGTGTGGTTGCGAGAGTGATGCGAAGCTATGTAAATCGCGGTGCAATGATTTGATTCAGTTATATTAACGAAGATCATGCTGTTTGTTATTGGCGAGGTGTCAATTGCTAATATATGACCGTGCCCTGTAATGAGATCGTAATTGAAGTTAGATCGTAGACATATTTATTTCACAACTTCGTGACTTTTAACTGCGAGTTACGCGTACAGAGAGAGCCAACGATAGATGATTGTGTAATTTGGTTAAATGCAAAGGCGATGAAACTTTATGGACCATGTATGCGTTACATGTATGTATGTATGTAAATTCATTTTCACGCAGAAGTGAAGATTAACTATTCAGAAACTAATTACTAAACTAAATCAACCCGTTACTATAACGGCTAAATCAAACAGTCACGCGTGTAAGAAAAAAAACTCGATCTAGCAACGCACGATTTCGTAGCTATTCGCAAGAGTGATGAAACTAATACTTGTGTGATACTAAAAATCGAACTTTCTTATGCAACAATCAAGCATTTATTAGTTGATTGAATAAGAAATTGCACGACTTGTACCTCAGTACGATTTTTGCCATAAAATTTTATCGATATGCAAACATTTGAATCGATACAAAACAAATTACAGGCGCGGTCGCTCAGTACTAGACAACGCCACTCCCACTCGAGGTCTAGCCCACGCCCCCTCGCGAATCACGTGACCCAAATCAACCAATCGCTAATTTTCGTTGCATCAGCGTTGCAACTGAAGAGGCCGGATTTTCTGGGTTACCCCCGCTAAAATCACTTTCAGTGATAAAATGAACGAACGACAACTCAGCTACAGATTTATCAGCACTCTGTGACAACATAAGTCTCGTCTTTCATTTTTGGCTGCAAATTCATTTTACATTCTATTCCTGCGAATTGCCCCACGCAAGGAGCGCACCTTTCACGGTTATTAAAATCAAAGGAAAAGTGATTTTACTGCATTTCTCATCGCTGGATATCTCCAGGCGTTAAAATGATAATTTAAAGTTGGAAATCGTGACAGGCCACGATCGAAAGTTTAACGATATTCTCCGCGAGGACAGCCGCACGCAACAATCCGCTCAACTTAGGGAGACCCGTGGCTCTTTTCACCGCGAAAGGTAGGAAAACCTGGTAAATAGGAATATCGCATGACGCCGTCGGCGACTAACTTTTTGCAGTATCATTTTTTCCTGCGCTTTTGTTTCTCTGTAACGATGTACATGCAATTGAACTTGCTCAAACTCATCCATATACATGCGCGTTTCTCTTCGGTTATCTTCGTTCGGATTTTATTACTTTATTACTTTGCACGCGAAAGGTTTGTTAAAGTATCAGGTTAACCAGCTCGCGTGACAATTTTTACCGTGTAGAGTTTATGTAATGCTTTAAATAATATTTCTTAATAAAGGCATGTTACTCGATTATTACGCAGCGACTTAATAAATTGCTTTGTAATAAACGAAATAAATCGCGTAGGGGAGAGTCGTGTAACAGCCATTACAGATTATTTCCTTTTTTTCTTTTTTGCTGTAACCTGATTTAGTCTCGATAAAAGTTAAATTTAAAACATTTGATTTGTAGTATGGATAGAGAGATCTTAATAAAAAATTATTTTTTTCCTCGATTTAAATGATGTTACAACTGTCGCGGTTCTTTTGGATGGACAAAAACTATTCTTCATAGGTCTTTCGAGTTCTATAGTAATTATAAAGTCCAGAAACAATTGAAACATATGTGACAAAAGTTTCATCTTCGTCAGTTTAAACATTTTCTCTGCGCCTTGTACTATTTTTTCGATTGTCTCGCTTGTGGAAGTACCGAACTCGGTGTCGTTTGGGAAATTTCAGTGCGCGAAAATTGCATTCAGCAAGGGCTGACGTAACACATACACGTGTAAATGTACTTTCTTTGTAGAGCCCTTTCGCGTAAAATTCAGAACAGCAGCGTTTCATTTTCCCAATTCTGTTTGGTCAAAGATTTTGTTTACATTCGAAACTGTCACGCGCAGCTGGAAATTAAATTCTCCACCCATTCCAGCCAATACCAAATGAAAAACTTCTTTGACTATACATCTTACAAACGATCGATTTGAAAATATAACAACAGTCCTCTAGTACCGTACTACATTCTACGCATCTATTGATAAAACGATATACAAGTTACTTCATTTATATCCTTGGTAGTAATTTCCTCGTAAATCGAGCATGCAATTCCTTCATTGACTCTTCTACTCATCAAATGTCAGAAAATATTTTGCTTCGTCGGAGAAAGATAAATTATCTAGCTCGAAAAGAGAACACTGCCTGCCCGTTTCCTGAACTTCACACTAAATAAACAAACAAGTTTACGATTTTAAACAAACCAATCGTTCATTTTAATTTTCCATTTTGCCATACAGAGACAATAAACGCTCGGAACAGTCATTGATTTTTCGTTGTTATTTTACTGCAATATGTGCCTCGAAGTTCAAGGAAACGTACCCTTCGTACCTGGAATAACCGATCATGGTAATTGTACGATCTTTCCAACCGTGAGGACGAGGGGACCGCGTTTTATATTTAAAAATAATACGTTTCGTCGGAAAGTCAAGGAACACGTATCGCGGTGCGTCAATAATTCCACCGGCAACGGTGAATCGCTAATAACTAAAAATGAAAGCCTGAGAAACAAAAGGCTACGATGGGGCAGCGAAGCGAAAGAGGATGATGGCGGAGAGCGGGGGGCGGCCGGTGAGCGTAATGTAAACTTTGAAGTAGCGAAGTTTCCTTCTCTCGAAATTTGAGAAGATAAAGTTCATATTGCTCGGAGGAAAGCTCCGACTTTAAAGAGCAATTCCTATTTTACGAAGCTGTATTTAAATCAATAAGGACAAGATTATAAGTCCCCAATGGAAAAACTTTCTCCATAATCACTTGCATTCAGGTGTCGGCAATTAGTAAACTTTACTGTCTTGCCTGCATTATCGTTTATCTTCTTGTCTCGAGGAATTCATTATCTTGAGGAGGTATCAACGGCCGGGGAGAGATGCGTATTATTTTCACGTACTCGACTCGGCTTTCTTAATTATTACGACCGGTCCGCGCTTTCCATAAATTCCCGCTCCGTGGAAAGTTTGTCTGAAAGGAACTGTCAGGATCGAAGCTCGGAAAGAAATTCACGTTTGGTTTCGTACTATGGAGCAACGGGTTGATTTTCTGCTCAAGTTTTCTGCTCGGAGTGGAATAATATGCTACATTGGGTTATTTTTTAATTTTCATATTTGATCAATATTTGTCCAAAGAACGTCACTGTCACTTTTTCCTTCTGATTATCAATTTTTGAAACAAAATTAAATACCAATTTATGCGTTTGAAGTTCCTAAAGCAAAATTAACTATGTGGTATCTTATATAAATTTCGTCTATACGTGAATTTATAAAGAAATATTTAATGTAACCAGCTACGCCGTGACGAACAAAAGATTGTAAAAAGCTAAGCGAAATAGCGAGAAAAAAAAAACAAAAGAGCAGAGAGAGAGAGAGAGGGAGAGACAAAATTATTTTCTGAAATTCGTCCCTTCGAACGGCGGTACTTCGCTATTACATTTCCGAGCGGAAGTTGATACGTTGTCAATACATTTCACCTGTCAAACCCGTGTATATCGATACTGGTATGTACGATTTCCAAAGTTCGCTTGCAAATTCCACACAATGGCTGCATGACGTACCGCGTACCTATGTTTTTTCGAGCCGAGCCCCGTTCGGATTAACCGCGAACACGGGTTTCGCAAACACGGGCTAGGGACTCTTCAATGGAAGTTGAAAACAATGGCTTGTGTTGGGAAAACGGTTTCCAACGTGCCGCTATCAAAACATCACTCAGTTCGCGAGCTTCTAATGTGCATTCTGCGACACTAGGAAGAAACAATTATAAGGAAAACTCACTTTCAGATCATTCTTACGGGTCTCGCCTGTTGTCGATTTCGATTAACTTCGTATCGGAAATTTCGAGCGTAAAATGAAATTTTGCCGAATTGCTTAATTTTGTTTCAGAAACTCAAAGTGGAAATATCGATAAATTTAAAAGAAGTTGTATTATTCTGAACGGAAGCCACGATCAGACAGAAAATAATATCAAGTAACGAACATGTAATAAGTAATTCAGTCGTGAAAATAAATAATTTCAAGTAATCATTTCAGATTTTTCGCAGCGCAAACGTTTCTCTTTTCTATAATTGCTGGAAATCGTCAATTAAAAAATAATTACCAATCCCTCAAAGTAGCCCCAAAAAACGTAAATGAGAAATTCAATATTCCGAGGAAGAAGAACCAAGAACTCGAGGAAATTGCTAAATTGGGAGAGACAATTCAAACAATTAGACTTTATTAAAATTCCATTCTATACCGCAGAACTACAATTACTCGTAATCCTATTAAGTCATCAGCATCTTTAGATAGTACTTCCTAAGAAATTCTCGCGAACAGTTCATGATTCTGCGAAATCTTCGAGTGACTTTATCTCGCTACTCTAACGACCGTACATCAAAAATTTAATTTGCGGACTTGTACCATAGAGATCAGAAGTTGTGTTCCAAGTTTCCCTTTCTCTCTCTCTCTTCCTCTTCCTCTTTCTCGTAAATAATGAACGAACGACGGTTTGCCAATGATAACTCAACGAATTCGTGAAACGGTGTTCTCCCAGCTGACGGCTCGGAATCCGTGTGGAAAACGTTCAGGAAAACGTTGTTTCACTGAAATTCGAGAAATTCGAGATTCGGCGAGGAGAAGAAAGAAAGACGCAACGAAACAACGACGTTCAGCCAGCGTTGTCGCCGTATTTTCGAAGGTAGCCTTCTGCACACACACACTGCTTTAAAATTTCTCGAGCTACGCCCGAACTTGAATAACGGAATTCCATTGGTCACGGCGAGTCGTGCTCCCGGCGCCGTACTCTTAAGAAAGCTTTCATTGTTGGAATTCGAGTGCGAACTATATTTCTCCTTACGTCTTTCTCCGGTACCGCACTCGTTCCCGTTCTCTCCTTTTTCTTCTTCCTCCTCGCCTAGTCCGAGTAGTTTCGCCAACCTTCACTACCAACTACCGTCAGACGTTTATTTAGGACACGGTCTCATTATGAAACGATAACACCACGGCTAGGCAACGATTCATTCTTCGCGAGTCTGTATGGATTTATACGTGTTGCGTTGCTGCGTGTGTGTCTCGCTTGAAAGAGAATTCCAGCGACTGGAAAATTCAAAAGAATTTGAAACGCAGCGCAAATGTAGTTTGCGCGATGCTAATAATGTAACGTTTCCATTTTCTAACCGAGAAACGGCCCCTTGGG
>KQ435859.1:1105227-1118591 GCA_001276565.1 Melipona quadrifasciata
AGGTGCAACGCTGATGCAACGAAAATTAGCGATTGGTTGATTTGGGTCACGTGATTCGCAAGGGGGCGTGAGGTAGACCTCGAGTAGGAGTGGCGTTGTCTGGTACTGAGCGATCGCGCCTGTAATTTGTTTTCTATCGACTCAAATGTTTTCATTTCCTAGTCAGAGCAGTTGCTTCTGGGCCTTTTGGTGAGACGAATCGTACCGGGGTACAAGTCGTGCAGTTTTCTGTGTCCTTTGTATCTTGATTTATATATAATTCATTCTTTGTACCTTAATTCATAATCTCAGTTAAGTTGTAAGTAAGAGTATCATAGAATACCCTTTCGACGTAATAATTCACGCAACAGTCGCGAACAATCATAAGTCATCTCCCTTCGACGAAAGTTAGAATTCAACGTGTCTGCGTGATTTATTGTCTCTCGTTCCCGGCCGTCTTCTCATTTCTTGCCAGTTTTCGCGAGAGCGGTCCAGCGTACGAGCCAAAAGCTTTTCCCTCGCGTGGCATCGAGCGTTTATTTAGGACGCGGTCTCATCATGAAACGATAATATCACGGCCGGCTAGGCAACGATTAATGGAGCAATCTCGGCTGTGACTGATGTTACACTGCAATCGGGAAACAGCTTCTGGCTTTTCATCGGCCCCGGATATGTACATCGCGCGCGGGGGATTGGCTGGCTTACGCGGACCGTCCAATCTATTCAGCAGCTGGGAAATTTACTTTACGGCTTATTGCTCGGTGTTTAGAGTGAAATGTTACCGCTGCACATACATACGTACCTACGTAGCTATTCTTATTCGCGGGGCCGACACGCGATTCCGGCGATCCTTCATTTCGATGCTGATGCAAAGAAAACGACGGTGCACAGGGGACGCACCTGGGTATTTTGACAAAACGAAACACGGACGGATTTCCCAACGTTGCGCCCGCCGAGAGGTTCCTGTTATTCCTGAGAATTAGGCGGTGTTTTCGTTCCTTTCGTTCGCGGACTACATCGTACATTGTTTGGACACGTTGAATGTTTATCGCTTCGAACGCGTATGCACGTTTGAAAGGGGTTCCCCTCCCCCACAGTTCTGTTTATTATTCTGTGCGTTATTAAGGTGAAAATGACGAGACAAGTTCCAAGTTTATTCGATTCTGTACACCCGATGAATTTCGAGTTTAACGCTAAAAGCATCGACGATCAAAGTGTCGAACCTTCACATCGGAGAAACAAACGCGATGCAAGTTAAAAACGCGAGTTTCTAATTTATTCGCGAAAATCTAACGCGAACGAATTGAATTTAAACACCTGTTCGCAGTTTTGTACGACGTCGCTTCGCTTGGAGGAAAACTGACCTACTCAAAGCAAACTCTGCGGATCCAATCCACTTAGGTTAGGGAAACACGTAACATTGAACCTCGCTGTTATTCGATTAACATGCATAGCAAGAGAGACGACTGGAAAAGTAGTCATTTTCAAAGAACAATAGCAATAACAATTTGTGTTGCTCATTGTACACGATGTGCATATTCAACTATTGGCTATAAAAAAATTATCACTTTAACGCGAACTTAACTGTAAGAGATCATGCAAATTCTCGTTGGAACATTTCAACGCATTGTCGATAAATGAATCATTTCTCTTCCCGCGTAAAAAAAAAAAAGAAAAAAGAAAACACCTTTGTCAGCTAAAATAAATTTGGACCATTGTCCACTGAATTTATTAGTTTGAAAAAAGTTGGAAATTGAACATTCCTTTTAGATAAAACGCATAGAATGTTTGGCTATGAAAAACATTTGTCAAGCAAAGTGTTCTGAATATTTAACTGATTGAAAGCAATTTGTTAAATGGAAAGTCATTTGGAATGTATCTGAAAAAAAAAAACAGAGCTATTCCCACGTTTTTCCATTCTTATGAAAGAACATTTTTGTTAGAGAATTATTTTCTAACAAAACCTTTATTGAATTTTATTGCAGAATTCTATGTTATATTTCGATAAATTCGTGATATAAATTGGGTAAAAAAATGACAATTTAAAATGAAATTTGCGATAAATTGTCAACAGTTTATTGTTGTTATTTTAAGTAAGTTCTCATGGAAATATGGAGAAATTGTTGAAAGCAGAAATAGTGATAATATTCTCGTGTCGTCGTGCACAAACGTACAGACCCGCCGAAGGACATACTAAACAGAGAACTTAACACTTAGGAAAGAAGCATTTTCTTAAATACACCGAATTTTGAACTCCGTAACTCTCGATCTTAACAAGTTCGACACACTTTTACGGAATTTCCAGTCCCTGTAATCTGGCATTTAAACTTCTTGCGAACAGCCCGGTATTAGCGAAATTTAGTAAACTGGATAGAATAGAAAGCACGTAAAAGCTTAAAAGTCAGGTTTTACTTCCACCTCCTGCTACCTTTCTGCATAAAAATGCAGTTGCCGCTGAAATACGCTGCAACGCGAATTATCAGGAGTATCCAATAAGATTAAATTTTAAATTTTATTTAAAACAACCGAGGCGACATTAAACAAGTGCAACATCTACTTTTCCCCGCGATTCCATTTATTTCTAGTCAATTAAAAAATTTCGTCCGCCCGGCTAAAACAGTACAAATTAAATTGGAGAATTTCCTTTGATACGTTGCTATAGAAATTATTTCTATACTTCTCCTTTTAGAACACTCAAAAAAAGAGAAATTAACGTGTTTGAGATTAAAATCTGCTTTCCAGTAGCGTTTATTTTCTATTTGTCGAGTAGCTACTTTGCATTTTCTTAAAATGGAGTCCGAGTGAACACAACGTTGGTAGCCTATAAACGAGTCAACTAATTTCAGTAACCTTTTAGTAAATTGTGTACCGTGTACTTCAAAGGACTATCAACAGATCCTTAAAACACGCGAATGAAGCCCATTATAATATCAAAGTGCACGTCACTTGTAATTAGAAATTCCTTGATATTTCACGTTGTAATATTTCTGGAGAGTCTCTTTTAAAACGTAATGTAACCAATGAATTATTATCACGTGCTTGAACTGCTGTAACGAACCATCACGGAATATCGCGTGATCAATTCTCGATATTTCGTAATTAAATCAATGTTTGAAAAACGTCCTTGATAAAAACGTCCGTCGTGTAAAAATGAAACTTTTCGATTTCTCCTTTCTGTGAGAAAACTCTACACGCAGATCTACTTGCAATTTGATCGTGCAAAATTTTACATTAACCTTGTCCATTGCACTTTTTCACCGTGTCGGGGCGATGAAAAAACGACGAAAATGTATTTTTCACCCGAGGTTTTATGCAGCGCTGAAAATAGCAAGTCGTTCGTAGTGACTTTATCAGAAAAGGAATACAATGACATAAGGGCAGCTGTCGACGACCGTGGCGTATATTTATTGTAAAACCACGAGTCACACGGGAGCGGAATCGATTTGTCTTTACTCGCGAATTCCTATCGAGAGGCGAACCTGGCCAGAACTATTTATCAACGATATGAAACGATGAAATAGGATCTTTCGAACGAAAATAAAAACAAGGGGAAAAAGAAGGAAAGGAAGAAAAAACGAAGGAAACAAACAAGAAAAATAAGAAGAAACTGAACAGAGTAGAAACAGAATGACGCGCGTTGAAGAAGGAAATTGAAAAATTGACGTATCTCGTTAAATGGCAATTACATTTTTCTCCTACGGATTTCGACCCAGCCACAATATATTCGTTCGCAATATGTGAAAATAGATGAGAAAATAAACGAAGCCGCGAAATATCCGATTAAAACATTCTGCAGCAACGAAATTTCTTTTTACCTTCCTTTTCTTTTAATTGGATTTATAATAATAAACATCAGCAATGCTGGCTCTCATTAGAGTGTAATGATGAAATACTTTTCCAAGAAATTTAATAAACGTAACCAGAGAAACGCACGAGGAAATAATGAGCAAAAATAAAATACAAATTCAGTTCCTGACTTGCGTTTCATTTTATCACTGAAAGTGATTTTAGCGGAGGTAACCTAGAAAACAGGGCCTCAGATGCAACGCTGATGCAACGAAAATTAGCGATTGGTTGATTTGGGTCACGTGATTCTTGAGGGGGCGTGGGGTAGACCTCGAGTAGGAGTGGCATTGTCTGGTACTGAGCGATCGAGCCTGTAATTTGTTTTCTATCGAATATCAAATGTTTGCATATTGTCTTCATTTCCTAATCAGAACAGTTTTTTCTACTTTGTCAATCTTCTCAAAAATTTAAGAAAACAAAACTCATCGAAAGTTGAAAAGATAGCATTAACTGTCAAATAAGAGTGAGTGAAAATTCGATGATGAAAACACCAACTGACAGAACTTCTCTTTGGAAACAGAAATGAAGACCGCGGGGTTGGTCGAGCCATAATTGAGCTTCCATAATTGAGCCGCGTTTGCCCGATATTAATCAACGCAATCAGAATCGGTGGGACTGCTCAGGATAATTTCGCTGCATTGTTTATTCACTTTGTCTCGGCGAATGGCTCGCGACCACACGGTTAAATTCCCGCAGGAACCTCGCGGATCCCCGAAGCGGCGCGCCGCGCGAACTTGCCAGGAGGAAGCTACGACGCGCGCCTGATACAGCTTTACATACCCAGAGGAGTATTTTACCCGGAGTCGCTTCGTTCCGGTCTGTCGCCGCTTTTCCGATAGGCTCTTTAACTAATTCAGGCGTCGCTGCCGCCGCGTTCCAGATAAAAATTCAGCGGGAATTAAAAAGGAAGAGGGATGAAGAACGGAATTTACCAGAAATCCCCGGTAGATCCGACGTTCTCTCGTACGTATTACGGGGACGACCGAGACCCTTGCAACGCTCGGTCATTACAACTCCAGAGCCAACTGGCGAGCGAGGAAAGAACACGTATCGTCGACTAGGATTCAACGTCTTGGAACGTTCATTACGAACAGACTGTAGATTTTTATGGAATTGCAATTATAGAAAATTAAAAGAGAACACGCAGAAACGTATGAAATATCTAAAGTGGAGTGTTTATTGCAATACATGGTAAATAAACGACAAAAACTTTTATCTACGTTTCATTTCTGCAGTTTAATTATGAAATATCACGAATGTGTACGATGACGAAAGAACGAGGAAAAAGAAAGAAAGGCAAGAGGTTAGGTTGTCTATTTAGAAAAATACTAATTGGTATCAATTTTATCCGAATCTTATTACGTGAGCGTCAACATTTCAAGATTCGATCTTCAACACTGTACAAAATAATCAAACTCATTGCAGGCTGTGGACCATTGGTAATCTCGCTTCGCCTCGTTGTTGAAAAATATATACGAAATATCGTTACGTCGTTAGTCAGTTGCGTTAATTTGCCTTCGTTTCACTGGTGGAATTAAAGCCGCCGAAAATAATTTGATCGTTAACAAGGTTCAATTAAGGGAAAAGGAGAGAAAAAAAAGAGCGAGGGAGTGAAATATTCTTTCGAATGAAGAGAATCGCGCACCGTGATTAAATTTAATTTCGTTTTTCCTATGGAATTAAAAGTGGACGAAGCGATCAAGCTAATGACCGTACTTTATTAAAATATTTCGATCCTTTCCCGGGGTATTCCAAGAATCGCGTCAGGACAAAGATATTGAAACAAAGCCTGAGGAAAGAAGCAACGAAAAGGTAAAAGAACGGAAAACTACGACGAGTGGCGTGTTGGTTGGACAGGTACCTCTGAAAACGATTTCGCATGAAAGACAGTTCAAAATTGGGAGCGCGGACTACTTCTCCTCTCATTTATGAAACCAGAAGGGATCGATCGAGCTGCAATTTTTACGAATCGTTTTTCATCCTGGAGCGTATTGTCATCTGTCCGTGTCCGGCACAGATAGAGGAAAAACTACGAGGTCAGACCATTGACAGTGAAACCATGGTAAAATTAAAAAGCCTTTAGGTGCATGTCGATTGCTCAAGTTATTCTCTGAACTGTATTTGTGTGCGTTGCTGTTGAAAGTTTTCATTAATAAATGATAGTGCTATCTTCGAACAACAACGACATTTTTATTCTGCGAATTTTGTGCCATCTAAGAAAAGATTTTATTTCAAGTAAAAATCTTCAGTCGTAAAAATTTGTAAGAATTGCAGCTGTCTTTGTCAAAAAGATATTCTTCTCTCCCCTTGCTCAATAGAAAACAACATTTCAGCTCGATAACTGTGTTCGAAGTACTCGGTACCGATATCAACGGTTCAAGTGTAATACGAAAATTCAATTTAAATACGCAGTTTGAATATTAATATTTGCTCGCTATTATCCAAAGCTGGACTCCCAATATTTTACAGAATGATAATCTTCAAGCAGGCTGATAGTCAAATATTTGCATCGAATATGTACAAATCTATAAATTCCCCGATACACCGACAAAAGAGGTATTCCTCGAAGAGGTATTATCAAATCGTTACTTTCAAAGCCACTCGGTATCTCATCATTATCCGCATTCGAGGCAAATCTCTCGGATCTATCGAAAACCGATACTCGCTTGAGAAAATTATCCTCAATGCCTACCACCCTATATAGGACGGTACTACCGATTGGTCACATCCTGCTATAAATACGAAGAAGCATAAAATTCGAGCGTCATCTCGCGGCGAGACGATGTCAGAAAATTTTGGAAAATTGTGTTCGATCTCGCGGCTGTAGCATCACGATCCGACGTTGACGGAAATGTTTTCGAGAAAGTTTTGTCCTACTTCCTTGCGAATCTCAATATTTCCATTGGCTCTGCTGCAAAAATGAAACAAATGGCGGACGCTGCCTCATACGTTTTACGGTTGTAAAAATTGTAATTTTCAACTGCTTCTAAAAGCGATTTCCATTACGTGGAACACATTTTGCTCCGTTCGTTTCTTTCTCGATAATTGCGCCGTTACTCGCGTGCAAAAGTTTGCTAATTTATTTTTGGTAAACAGAATTTTTGACAGGATGTTTAACCGAACGAAAATTTACCCGTGCGCCGGGCCGAAATACAATACCACGTGCCAGCGAATAATTTTTCCGCGAAACTTTCCGGCGCGCTGTAAAATTTTGCACGCGTATTACTTCCCCATAATTTCGCGGTTTTTAGTTCACGTTACACACTCGTATCAGCACAATATCTAAAGGGAAATATGTACATACACCGCCGCTCAAAATTCTGGCGCTTTCCGGGACGAAATGAATCCCCTCGCACATTTTCCCGTTTCGATGACTCTCATTTTGTGAACGTGGGTGATCACAGCTTAAAATTAGACATGCGAGCGAACTGTGCCGTAAGTAAAATTTGTGCATTTTTATCGAAACTGTTTTTTCAAGTTTTTAATTTTATAAATTGCGACGTCACGCAAAATTGCTCGAGAGAAAGAATTGAATAAACAAGGTCAAAATAATTTTATCATCTTTCTTCAACGAGACTGCAAAGTCGATATCTGCGATAATCGCAAGGTACTCTACCTTCCTATCATTGAAATTATCGCGTAAACCGGCGTGGCTTCCCGATACGACTTCACCAACGAACTACCAGCAAGATTGCGTCTAGCTGTAGCTAATATTAAATCCAATTAGCAGAGACTTCGCTTTTCGTTACGCAGCCAACCCGCCAATTTTACCCGGTGGTATTTGTGACTGGGAATTTTGCAAGAATTATTGCCGGCGAACAGCCGGAAACGCAAATAACGCCGGAATTCCTGGCAGACGCGGCGATTGAGCGAAAGAACAAAAGGTTCTCTAAATAAACGGGACGAGACCGGGCGAAAGGAAAGGAGAATTGTTGGCGCTTGTCGGGAAACCAGGTTTCGATGATCGCACAACGGTTCCATCGGCATTTCATCTTTCTCCGGCGATAGATAAAAAATCGATTCGCCGATATCCCTTTCATCTTCTTTCCATCTTTTCGACTCGCCGCTTAGGCGACTTGACGGTTTTCGATAATAAAGTCGTCGCTTTCCACGATAATATGTGAAAGATTATTTCAGCCACCGGGGACTCTCGCAAATTCTGTTCGCTGTTCTCCCATTTCTTCCTTTTTTTTTTTTTTCCATTCCCACGGAATCTTGCCAATGGACCAGACGAAGATTACACTCGAAATTCTCCTTGACGTATCTTTAGTTGAAAACTTGTATTACCTGTACTTTGAACTATTTACATCAAATTAAAAGCAGTTTTTAGTCAAACATCGTACTTTTCATTCATAGAAATGTGACAGGTGTTACTGTTTTTTATAAGCTTAATACTGCTAGGAAATATTAATATTTTAGGCTATTCAAATTTGTGTAGTTTTCTTTAAAAATCTCATTTTTATAATTATATCTCGGTTCTAAAGACATAAGAATATAAAGATAAATTTTACAGATTCTAACAATGATCGAACAAAATATTACTTATATCGCAACATTCGCAGGTTGACAATTTTCTAACCAGCCAAATGCCTTTAAATTGCAACCTTCAGTTCACAAATTATTATACATAAGAAAACCTAGAAAACAATTAAACAGTCAATTATGAAACTGTAGCTCGCTTCCTTTGGAGGCTGAAAAAAGATTGAGAGAGCGAGGAGAATTAGCGTTCGCCTCTTCCTTATCCTCTACTTATTTGGATAACTCAAAGTCGCGCAAATGCGGAGATGCACGAGACACCAGGGATATTACGGGAACTCGCAGAGGCATAAATTTAATTTTACGTCCAGCCCTGTTAATCTTTCTCTCTTTATACACACAACGAGTGCATCTTAGCCGGTGTAAAATGACCAAGCAACGAATACCGTGTGCAAAGAGTACGAGGAATCTCACAGAGCACAAGGTCAGTCGAGGACTCAAATTACCAAGCGGATTTATGCACTTTAACCTTCTTTAAATCAATTTCTATCGTTGTTAGTGGTTCGGCAATGAGTCATAAAATAAAAAAAAATAAAAAAATTGATTGACATTTCCATGATTTCAAACCTTTAGGTAATACTTTTTAAAGACACGAAAACGGCGCTGATCAGTTTTAAAACTCACCATCTGCGTTTAAGCCTGTCCACTTTCGCTATTCGTCAGTGACAAGACTACGTCGCTTCGTTGCGAGTCGGCAGAGAAGACTGAAAGATACTCCGAAACTCGAAGTGTGAACGCAAAAATTGGATACCGGTCGGGGATGGACGGTGAGGGGCGAGGACGTGGCAACTGCACGGCAAATTAACCGGCAGCCTCGTAAAAGTGGGAGAACGGTTATACTTGGCCCTAAGCTGCTCCTCTGTTGGCCATTGCCGCTGCCACTAACGCTCCATCGTCCATCGACCAACCGCTCGCCATTCCCTCGTTTCCTCTGTGTCTTCTTTCACCCCTCTTTTCCCTCTTTCTTTCTTTTTTTTTCTCTCTTTTCTTTTTCACTCGCAGACTAAATAAAATATGGATCAAAGTAACGGGAGGAGTTTCTCTCTCGCTCTATTCCGGGCCAAGTGTGCCACTCGCCCAGTCGGGAGCCGAGGATAAGTTTCCAACTTTAGAAGCAGGAGACACCCCCTTGTGGTGAGTTTAGCACCCTTGTATCGAGGTTTTGTACACGTGCAGCACACTGGCGGGGACGGCTAGCGCCGCTGCTACTTGTGTTTCCGACGTGCGCTCTTACCAAGGGGTTGTAAAGGAGAGGCGCGCTGGTATATATGTACGTGTAATGGGGGACGAGTCGCTGGAACTTGCCAGGTTAAATCGCGTTTCGCCAGGTTTCTTTCGTTTCCCAGCAGACACCATCGTGGATACGAGTGGATCTCGCGAGTTAACATGTTTGATACGTGTGTGGTATTTTCTCTGTTGTAGGAACTAATTCTAAACCAATTCCACTTTTGAGTATATTGATTGGTACTCAATATTCACAAGGAGTGAACGATTTACTTTCGTACACTCGCTTTGTGAATTCCAATTTAAAAATTTGATCGTTGGCTTCTGAACGGTTCACAAGCACAAATTTTCCGAAAAATAGTGGTTACACACACTTTTCGACCACGGTTGTCTTTGAAGATTTCATCTCATGTCACGACAATAGTTTCGTCAAATTACAATATTTTTCACAAACTACGATTCTGCCTTTATCTCTGTCTTTTGCAAAGATTACGACAAGCTTCTAAATCCACCGTGCTACCAATCTGCTAAAATTTCTCACATCCGTCGATTCCGAGCAATAACCATCTGCAGAAATTCTCAAAAATTAACGCGGAAGTTCCGAGAGCAGCCGACTTCCATGGGAAATCCGCGCGAGCGGAACCATTTGATCCATTGAATCCAGGTCTGGCGAAAGATTTGGAGAATACTCGATACCCGGGTTCGATAACTTTCCGAGGCTAGTGCGTTTTGTCAGAGTGGGAGGGAGAGAGAGAGGGAGACGCGGATCGAAACGGGGCAAAAGTCACGGGTGTTGGCGTCGAATCAATAGAAGAGCCGATGTAAATCGTACGCTCGATTCCATGTTCGCTGACCGAGCAAACGCCACAGTCGCGGGCGGTGAGATCTCGCTTGCACGTTCTCTCTCTCTCTCTTTCTCTCTCTCTCTCTCTCTGGGCAAAAAAAGGAGGAAAAAAAGGAGGAAAAAAAGAAAAAAAAAGATGGAAAAAAGAAAAAAAAAATATTCCACGGTTCCATCGAGCGGCAGTCATTCGTCTGTGTTAAAAAGGGATTCGATGTCGATATCGGGACATACATCACACACGTGATCGATGATAGCGATTCGAGCAGATGGCTGCAGCCAGTTGTTTCATGCGCGGATTGAGAGAGGAACATTGTTTCGGCTTAAAGATAACGCTTTGTTTCCGCCGCTGCCGCGCCGGGAACAATGCACACACGCGAAAATCGAATAACGCGCGTAAAGCTGCAGATAAGCGGCTGGAAAAAGCCTCGGCTCAAGCAGCTTTCATATTTCACCGCCGGGCTCGCGCCGCTCCCCGCGTCGTATTTTCCATTCCCTCCTGTTCTCACCCTTTTAATTACCGATAGAGAAACCTAGCCAGGAGCGTGTGCACCTCTCTCGGAGCATCGATCGCCCCGGCGACGTTTTATGGAATCGCCGTACACCCGCGGTCCGAAAGATTAAAAGTCGCGAGATTTTTCTCACCTTCGTCCCCGGTCGCTCTTCCTTCCTCTTTCCTTTTTGTTCTCGTTTTTTCCCGCTTCTGCCGGTCGCGTCGTAAAGTTACGTCGGAAACGACCGTCGAAAAGATAAAAGAAAAGAGAAGAACAGCAGCGAAATTTCTTCCGGGCAACGAAAAAGTAATATTTCAAGAGCCGCTGGGAAGATTTTGTACAGCTCGTACCGAACAATTCGCAACAATTTAGGATCGAGTGTTTAATTTTTCACTACAGCTGCATTTTATTACGAATATCTTTGTCGCGATTTTATAATTTGTCGTCGTTTTCATTCAACGAAAACCGAGCGAATTGAACGAGCTGCATTTCAAGCAACAGAAATGAAACGTTCAACGGCAATTGGAATATCCTTTAATACCTCGAGCCGTCTGCGAGAGTCGGTTGGACTAAAAATTGAAGAACTATTTCGAATAATTATGCACGCGGTGAAACGAGACGATCCACGGGGAACGAGGCAAAACGTTTGTTGCTAATTAAGATTCTCTTGAAATTACGGCGATGCTTCTTGCTAGGAGGGAACCGGAAGCGGAGGAGCACAGTTCTTTTCAAGAGCCGCGTTTCAAATTGCCGGGTCCTACGAGCTATTTATGAAGAGGAGCCCATTTATTTTGAAAACGAGTGGCCATCTAGTACAAACGCACAAGGCTGTTTATATACCTTGTTGAGTCGTATAATTCGAGGCTCGACTAAGGTTAAAGAAACGCGTTTCCGCCTCTGCCTCTGTCCTCGTTAATGACTTTACCGAAATTAAATCTGTCTCTTTAATTTTTGCCATTTTCGTGTAACGCGTTGTTTTTTTTTTTTTTTACGAGTATTCTGGCTAATAAGAGATAATTTTAGGTATGTGAATTATCGGAAGAATGAAGCTGATCGTTGAACTCATCACGACGTGATCGATACCAAAGCACTAAACACCACTGCTCGTAGATCATCAATTTCATGGAAAGGAACATAAATGAATATCGTGCATTTTTCTGTGACTGTGATTAAAGATGCAAAATATAAACATAACACACATCGATAGAGAATCCTAATTTGTTTGCTCGTTTTCTCGAATTCAAACAACAACGATGTAATTTTTTAAAAAATTGAAATTAACTGCACCTTTCAATTCCAGTTTCACAACACAAAATATCTGAATAATTTCATAAAAAGGAAAAAACATAAACGAAAAGAAGGTCAAATATTTTAGATTTTACGAAAATAGTACGCATCGATACAGACTCCTAATTTGTTTGCTCGGTTTCTCGAATTCAAACGACAACGATGCAACCTTCGAAGAAATTCAAATCATCAACTGAACACCTTCCAATTAAACCTATTTAACCAGTTTCACAACACGAGATATAAAACTTCAAACCTAGTAAAAATCGTTAGTCAAAGAGTGCTTGGCCGATCGAATCCCGATTAATGGTGGCGTTCATTCCAGCAGCTCAGTGCCTGTGTAACGAACAACGTTGGAACAAGTAATTAAAATTGGAAGGCAGACAAAGCGCGAAAGATCAGAGTATCGTGCACGGGGAAATCCCAGCGGTCAGTCTGTACGTCGGTAACAGCTTTATGATTTATTCGTTCAATCATCGTAATGTACATCAGCCCGAATTAGCGTGTTGCGCGTGGAGGCGTGTATATCGAGTTATCGCGTGGATCGTAGCCGGCAAGTGGATCCTCCGACGTGTGCACCACACGTGCGTGAGTGCGTGCGTGTGTGTGTCTGTGGAACGTGTCGACATGAATGGCGGGATCCAGACCGATCGGCCGGGCGAATCCGGCGCGCAACAAAATGGTAACGGGCCGCGGATCAAATGGAGCACTCTTTGACGTCGTGCGGACGCTCGGGCTGCTCTGCGGATCGGTCTGTGTTCCCAATGGTCGTGAAACGATCGATACACGAAACAAAGTGCGCCGGCCGGTGCACATTTCTATACGTTCCAATCCGAAGGGCAATTCAATTGCGGCGGACGTCCCATACGGCCATCTGCAATATTCTCCGCGAGCAATCGTCCTCCAGAGACCGTCAATGTATGCGCTCGCGCGCCTCCCAATGACATTTACATTTATATTGACACGGTGCTCGAATGGGTTCTTGAACAGTGGCCGACGCTTAAATGCATTTGCGGTGCCGGCTTAACGACCAATTTCAAATTTTTCCCCTCTCGGTCCCGATACCCGACCGATTTAGGCTACGCTGCCTGACCCAGGGACGACGTTATCGCGTTACCGTTGTCTGGCAACTGTTCTCTGTCTGCAGATAATATCAG
>KQ435859.1:1118631-1169576 GCA_001276565.1 Melipona quadrifasciata
TGGCGATACCTCGAAGAGGGAAATTAACGTTGGAATTGCCTCTGGTGCGTGGTCGAGAGGAAGGTGCGAACAACTGGGGGATTTGTTAAAAAAAAAGTATTTAGACACGGTTGAAACGTCGTAGATTCTTACTGAAGAATTGGAACTGGAGCTGCAGCTTTACGTCACAAGTTGATATTGCTCAGAAGTTACTCTCTTGCTATAAAACAAAGTGAGAATTTAATTTTCGTTCTTAAAGAAAGACGTCTAACAAATATTTTTTGTAATAAAACGCGAACCAATTTCTACGGGTAAACATCGTCAAGTGCAATGATAAATTCACGTACCAGTAGTTCTGGCCATTTAATCAAAGCAATTCGCTGAAGGTAACTGTGGTTGCCTCTCGAGAGACGCACGTCGAAAACAGAACGCCAGAAAGCACACGCTTCATTATTCCGTTTTCTACAAATAATTTTCTCACCTCGTCTCTAATATCTCCGCTTCTAAACCCACTAGGAGACCTAATCCTACGAGACGAAATGCAATCTCTCCAACCCCTTTGTCATCCCTCCAATCTTTCCTTCCCTCTAGAATAGAGGATAATATACTCAAAGCATTATTATTCCCAGTTCAGCACTGATTACCTGAATTAAAATGAATTTCTAGAAAATGTTACAATATCGAAGATAATCGGAGAAAATTGGCAACGTCAGAACGTCGAAGAACTCGTTACGAAATTATATATTGATCAAAAAAAACGTCTACTTGATTGACTTTGAGATCCCAGTACCGCGAATTTATAAATTTAGTCAACGAGCTTAATCTCGAAAACTTCGAAGCTCTCGAATTATAAAGGAAGTGAGTAAGTGAAGTGAGATGATCTTCAGAACTGGCGAAGATTAAGCCAGATATTTTGAAGTGTCCTTAATTCTGAAAGTTGAACGTGCAGCATAAATTCCAATAAAATTAAGTAGTACAACAAAAAGAGCTGCGAAAGTCTTGTTTTTCCATTTCAAAGTATTACAATAATACAATAGCTGGAAATTTTCTATCTCGCAGAAAATTTCGTGGCGGGAGATAAACATCGACGGGACGTTGGAAATTTTCAAAGTTACCGACGTGAACAAATACAAATTGCAAGAGCATCGAACATCTCATTAGAAATACATTGGATACTTTTTGACTGACGCGCATTATGTCGGAAGCTGGAGCAAAGTCGCTTCGTACTTTAATATAACATTCGCTCATACTTCTCTGTATCGTGGTATATTTTTAACCTTTTCGACGTCGCGATCCATTTGCGATATTACAAAAACTTTTCAGTATGCAAACGCTGCCGTGAGTTTCTGCTGAACTCACGTGGCAGCTTCTGATGTAACATACGAACAGCAGCGGAGTATCACCGTTCTCTAACTTACATTCCAAATACAATGCATAATGTATACACGTAGAAATCTATATATGGAGAATGGAGGTTGAACGAGTTAGTACGAAATATTTTGATGCGTTGCACCGGAAATTTACGATGTGTTCACTTTCAGAAGTCAAAGGAAAAATTGGCTGTAAAATTCCACGACTGATCTGAATTTTTGTCTCTTCAATTAATTCGTTTGGAAACAGAAAGCGAAATTCAAATGGAATGAAAATAGCTACTTTCTCGACTTTCTTGCGCGCACTCCCGCGAGCGTGGTTCCAAAATTGGCGTCTACAAAATTTCGAAAATCTCTGTTAACAAACAGGGTCACGTTATGCAGCAAAGCAACCTACCATTATCGTTCCAAGATGATTGGGTTCTTTTGAGCAACGAAAGAAGCAGATCGAATCCAGATAACTCGAAAGTCATACGCGACAAAATGAGTCGCTGCACGAAACGCAGCTAGATTCGACTCGTGTATTCGCTTGGCTCTTTAAACGCAATCCAGGAAGCCGCGACACCGTGTAATTTACGTAAAATCGCATTTTATTAAAACGGAAATTTATCAAATATATTTATTGTACCAAGCGCTCTGACTGAAATTAACGTGCTCCCGCAAAGGTGGAGATTTTAAAATGCACGAATACGAATGCACCGATACGTTACTACGGCATTGTGAAATTTTATTTTTGTTACATGCTAATAGCGTCAGTGGTACTACGATTATAATAATCGATATCGCATTAACGCTTGAACCGAAAAACTGAACTGACAAAATATTCACCCAATTCGTGACTCTTTGATAAAATCTCAACTATAATTAGAATATTCCTGCAAGAAAGAGAAAATCCGCAAAGTTAATAATCCCAACAATCTTATCCAATCCCTTTCCCTTTGGAAGTTCAAACTAATATAAAAACTTTGAACGCAATTCAACTTACAATTACTTTCGCGGCTGCGAAACCTCTATGGCTCGAAAGAAAATTTCCAATGATATCGTTATAAATGTAAGATCTCTCTCCTGTTGATATTTTCTAGTCAAACGGCCCGATTATGCGGCACCGGTTTCCCCCTCTGCCACGAGCGAACGTTCATGTGCTTGGGGTCGATGCATTAAGAAATTAAAGCCCGCTTGTGTTGCGAAAGCGCAAGTGGAAATCCTCAAATTACAAAACATTACTTCGACCCGATGATGTTTCAATGCCGCAGCGAGGCGAGAATCCACAGCTCGGGAATCCGCTTGTAGCAAGCAGTACTTATTGTTAGTATCTCCGTACTACCTCCGTGGTAGTTACGGAGCAGCTCAGCCTCTTCTTCAACCCTTCTCTTCTTTCGTTACAGGTCTACGATCATAGCGATGACATTCGAACAATTACCATTGAGAATTTTCTACACGTTCTATGCGTTGTGCAAACATTACGAAGCTGTATAATTTTTTAGCACTGTAACAATTAGACAATTCAAATTTTACAATAGAAGGCAGCGGCGCCTTGGATATTTCGTGCTGCACGAGCATAATCATCGTTTCCAATTTCAAACTCTTTTCTCAATTTCCTATAAACGTTTTTTGAAGCATTCAAAATATCCTAGAAATCACTGTGATCTTATTGATCAAGCGCATATAGCTCGTTTCAATCATTTCATTTGAGACATTTGGGACAAGTGACGATGAAATATGAAATGATTGTCACATTGATTTTAGAGGAAAAACAAGCGTTAAGTGAATCAAAGTTGGCTATATTCAGAAGAACGAATTCTATGCTTTTGATATTTGACGTGCTCGATTCGGTACAAGCTTCCAGAGTATTTCTGTTGCTTCGATTAATGACGTATCGGACCAATTCACAAACTGTGAATAGAACGGATTTAAGAAATCCGCAGTTTAAACGTACGCTAAACAAACTTTCAAACTCTCGAGTCTATCGAGATCGAAGAGCTGTGTGAAAAAAAATTTTATCTATATTTTTCATTCACGTTTTCACGTAGAATCACTCCCTCGTCGACTGTACTAGTCCAATTTCCTACATTTTCGATATGTTTTTTTCCTCGCGAAGAACCACTCCCTGGTTGATTGTACCGCGTGATTACTAGGGCAACCTCTATATTTGTACATTTTTTTGGAAAAATCTGCAGAACGCGTAATATAAAAATACGGGAAAATATACGTAAACTGCGAGAAGATGGAATATTCATAAATATACTGTGTGTGGATTTTCGTGTATTTATAGGAAATTTAAAGGCACAAAAATACACGATACGTGAAAGTAAAAAACATTCGGAATACAGTGCCCGTTGTAACGCGTCCTACTTTATATTATTTCCATAAAAACGCGAATTTGCATAAAAATCTGGCGTCCGTTCGGAAAATTGAACGACGAGAGACGAAACAAACTTACACTCAACTTCCCCCAATAATCTTCATAAAAAGAATACATAATCTTTGAAGAAGGTCGTTCGTCGCTGTACGACTGCTTCTGCCAGTCGTTCGTTTCCGACTAAGAAACTGGAAGAAAAAACGAAAAAGAAAAAAGAAAGAAACCATTCCCATTCCCATTCCCATTCAACTTCCAACAATCTTCATAAAAATACATGAAATCGAATTTTCCAAGAGTTGTTATCGCGTATCGTTGTACCGCGTATACGCGAGCTCGGCGAATTTGTTTCCGTGGCGGAGAAGCGACGATCCAAGTAGTAGGCGGTCGGTGGTTTAGCGAGCGTCAAGAGAGCCGTGTAAAAGCGGGTGCTCGTATGTCGTGGGTATTATTCCGTGGACGTAGCCCTCGACACGACTGCGCTGGCCGTCCGTGTTCCATCCTGTGTCGGCCCCGTGTAAGCGTACCAAGCGTTTTCCTTCCTCGTCCTCTGTTCTCTTCCGTACCGCGGCCCCCCACTCCTCCCGCCGCTATCACAAAGTACACGTCTCGGGGTAGAATTCTCGCGAAAAGAAGGTCTCGTATGCGTCCGGGGAGATTCGTCGAAATATTTCCGCTGACTGCCTTTCTTGTTTCTGCCTCTTGCGGGCAAACGAGAGTAACGGGTGGCACACGGACTGAAGCGGAAACAGAAAAGAGGATAAGAGGGTGGAAGAAGGAGACGTGCATGCTCTTTTCTCCTTTACGCCGGTGAACACGGACCACGCGGAACACGGTTGGCCGGCGGTGTCACAAAGAACGTTTCCGTGTGCCAGTTTCGACGGCTTCCCACCCCGAAAGTGAGAAGACGACAGCGTCAAACGCATTTCATTATTGTACCGCTTGGGGATGCTGGTTAGGGGGCCAGCCAGTGTGGCACGGCTGGTAGAGAGAGAGAGAGAGAGAGAGAGAGGACAGTGCGCGAGCTAACCAAGCGTGGATAATTGGTGTAATTCGAGAGGAATTGAACGTAGATCTCGCAGCAGCGAAAATTTGACGGACGAAGGTTGGTTTTGTCGAGATTTGTAGTTTGTCGGTGCTTCGCGTTGATTAATTTCTCCGCTTTCTTCGTCGATGTTGATAACTATCAAGATTCGATTTCTCGACATTTGCGTTTTCAAAGTTTAGAATTGCATTCGATACGAATTAAACTAGAGATTATACTTGAACACTGAGGCGTTATTCTAGAGATTCTAGTGATATCTTTTATTAGTTACATAAATGCAGAGTCTGCGAATCTTAAAATTTCGAGTTTCGAAAGTAATATTGTCTTCAACACGCGTTTCTTCATCCACTGCGTGGTCAAAGATCAGTTTACAACTTGCTAAATATGCAATATTTTTTATGCAAGTACCTCACGAAATATATCTCACTTTTCAGTCTTCTTATCTTCGTCCTCATTTTTTCCCCAGCCTTAATGCGCTGAAAACTTATCACCCGTGCATTATTGACACTTTGATTTATGAACAGAGGTTTCAACGTCGTCTTGTGAGATCCATGCATGTATAAAGAGTATTTAAACTTCTCTCGTGCATAAATTACGACTCTTCTAATGTTATACTGTTGTAATCATTTAAAAATCAGAAATGTCGCCGTCATGTCGATAATAAAATGAAAATCTAGTTTGCGCACCTCCTCTTTAATTATACGTTAATGTTATACAATCTCTGCTGCAAATATTTTCTCATTAACACTTTACGAATACTCCTCTTGTAGAAACCATCTGTCTCCCGACAAATTTATATAAACAAAGTTTCGCCAAACAATTTTTACCACTCGTCATGTTTATCTCAACTCAAATGCAAAACGCAAGAAAATACGAATCATAAATACCCGAAACACGCGAAACAGGAAACCAATTCCAACTTGTGCCTCTTTCGAGACGATTCAATCATTAATAACTGTCCGCCCCTGTTTCACGCTTCGATCTAACGAACCATCGTTCATAAAGCTGTTTTCGCTCGCTGTTACGTCTCGTATTTCGAAATATCCAATCCCCCGGTAGAGGACTCGAGTTGGCACGATTGAAATTCCATG
Organism: Melipona quadrifasciata; assembly: GCA_001276565.1. NCBI lineage: Eukaryota > Metazoa > Arthropoda > Insecta > Hymenoptera > Apidae > Melipona > Melipona quadrifasciata. The sequence continues at coordinate 1,124,473 of KQ435859.1, forward strand.
GAATTTCGCGCCAAGCTTTGGCTGCTTTGGCGATCGGTCGCCAACTTTCTTTCTCGCGTCAGAAACTCCGTCATTATTTCCTCCCGGCTAAGAAAACTTCCTCCACGAAGGACAGTCCGGAGTTCTTCGAGCTCCTTTTCCCCCTTTTCTCTTCCTTTTTCTTCCCTTTTCTTCCTGCTGGTCTCAAAGCGCCCGGTGATTTAATGCTCGAGAGTACTAAGGTTACCAAGTGGCATGGGGTGACCGGATACTTAATCAAAATCATTGCCTGCGGATTCGCGCGGAGAAACGAGCCGAGAGGACGGCAATTTGGCGAAGTGTGTCCGGATTAGCGCTAGTCCGCTGTCAGTTTAGAGGTAAATAAGCGGAGTAAGACGTGGCCGGGGATGATTGTGCGTGCTTTACAAGATAGTCGAGTGGAATAATAATAAGGCGGCGGCCGCACAAAACGGTTTATACGCCCGTTTAAACGACCCGACAAATTGTTCTTGTCTTCGCCGTGCTGGAAACTGTCAACCCGGCTTTATCGCAACCGACGTACCAATTCTTCTTCTTCCGCCGCCTGCCTTCAACTTCAATTCCGTATTTTTGATCGCTCGTCTGTCTGTCTACGACGAGTTCGATGGAACTTGTCTCGGATTTAATTCTAGTAACAACTCTAGTACAGGCTGGTTCGTTGATAACATACACCACGCGAATTTTCATTCCTGAATTTCCAAACGAGAGAAGAGTTTTCATTTTCGTCGGTCTAATTCAACGAGAGTTTAGAAGATTGTAAAGTTTAGAAAATCAACGTAACAAAATTTTTAAACACGTTCGAAAGAATGAAACGAGCGAAAGGAGTGGGAAAGAAATAGTCAGATGAAAGGTATCACGCAGCAGCAACAGCAACTCTCGGATAATTCACTTTTCAAATCCCAGACGTTCTTCGTCGCCTCAAAAAGAAGCGAACCATCATTTGTCTCACGCTCTGCAATCAATCTCCGAACAGACACCATTAAATCTTCCACTTTTTTCTTATCACCGTTTCGTTGCAACTGGCCGCGATAGAGACGCAGACCCTGTCGACTCTGTATAATTACTCGACGATTTAATCGTACCACGCTCGTTTCCTACCTGAATCGACTTTCACTGTGGACTGAAACTGCTCTTGGCACGCGTGGTAAAAAATATAATTAAAGAAACCGAAGCGTTCGTAACCTGACGATAAATTGATGACGTACGAACGAGGGCGATGCGTTCGGGATTATCGAGACGCGGCAATTATACTCTTCTACATCCGCAAAATTCCTCAGTTTGCCTACGCTGGTAATCGCATTTGCTCAGCCAGCCACGGAGGAAACCCCCGCTGGTTTCGTTATCAATTTATTGTAACGTGAAATCCGAAATCGCTAACGCGGCCCTGCTTGCAATTTCGTTCCGATATGACGACAGTGTTATCATCCGGATATTGATCTCGGTGTTCGACACGCTTGCACGAGACACGCACGTACACACGTGCGTGCTTTGCCTGTTCGTGAAAGGGAGAGAGACCTGTTGGTACAAGCCAGGCCTCCAACTATGCTGGACAAAATATCGACATCGATGGAAAAGCCTCTTCGATTAATTATTCGTTGCAAAGTTCTGCCGGCTCCACTTTCCTCTCATCTTTCGTCTCTCTGTTACGAAAATTTTCGTTAATAAAGAAATTCTACTGGCGTTCTACTCCTTTCTCTTCCATTTTTTTTATTTTTATTACAGTAACCTTCGCGAGTACTGGAATTTTACTGCGAGTCCTTCTTCCTTCTATTGCTGCTGCCCCGTTCTAAAAATGTTGTCAACGCTAAAATTACCAGAGATTAGGGCTAATTTAACATGCGACAAATCGCTGATTATAGAGAGACTTTTGCAATTTTAAAAATTTACGCGTCAAGTGGAAGAATCAGAGCAATCCGCAATCTGTGTTTATTGCGAGGTCAAATTCATTTTCAACTATTCCCGTTCCAATTGTGCAAGATGGCAATTAATTTGCGACCGTAGCGAATATATTTGTACGACTGAATATATTTTACTTTGCATTTGCATTTCTCAGAATATTCGTGCAGTTACGAAGGTTCGTGGCGGAGCGCGGAATAAAACAGAAATTTAAACCTTTACAAGTATCTCAAAGCGAAACACGTGAAATGTATTTTTGATTAAACACATCGTTCGTACAAATTGGAAGGAAATTATTAAAATATTTGCAAAATATAATTTTCAATTAAGACGTTTCGCTTTGAGTTTCATAAAACTGGAAATTAAACTTTCAACAAAGGCGAAACCGCGAATGAATTCTGCATTAATGAACTCTCGCGTGTATAAATTAATTACAAGTTAGCGTTACAGAAATATTAAAGTCAGGTTGTTCGAGTAGAAAGACGAACGTGGGTAATGCGTATATTCCGCGGTGTAAGAGGAAACGTGATATTTCCCTAGCGTATGAGTTATATGAAAAGAACTTGATTGACAGTGTCTCCATTTGTGCTCCTTTTGTTCTCCTGTCAAAAAATAGAACCATTTTTCAAACGTTGTCTGGCGACAATAAATGGCTAGGACATAACAATATGACTGAGAAAAAAGGTATCGGCTTTTTTCTGGAACTTCGTTAACAACAGCAAAGCCTGGTCTCCGTCAAAGAAGATTACGCGGTTATTGATAGGATATTAAGGACGTATAGTAATATGAAATATCAAAGGTTAAAAAAATGCGTTAAAAAGGGGGAAAAAGAAGGTATCTTGAAAGATCAAAGAGAGGCTCTTTTATTAAATTAATATCGGAACTCTAAAGATAAATTGATTTGCAATATCGTGTTACAAAAGGACGCACTTTTGATCATTCGGATTTCTCCATCAACTTCTGCATTAACTTCCGACGATTAAAAAATTGTACAATATTCGAATACAATTTATAACCGAAGGATTTTCAAAGGAGATTGTTCCCTTGGAAGGATAAAACATTTCCCAAGATAGGGAAAAGGAGAAAATTGTACACGAGCAAGGTATATAAAAGTTCAAATCGCAAATACTCCTCGCGAATTTTAGAAACGAATTTTAGAAACGAATTCATAATGTGGAACAATCTGTCGACAAAGATTTCCAGCAAAAGATTTCCCCCAATGTAGATTAAAGATCGAGATAAATATCCCTGCGTTACGCACGTACTTGCAACGACGACGGCGGAGTGAAATCGATCAATGGGCGAAACTTTGAAATTGGAATTAGAACGGAAGTGGTGATCAGGGATCCGCGTGCTTCGTCAACCGTGCTCGGTAACGTTGCTTGCCTTCACGACGGCGTGAAACAGGCCGCGGATTATTATGCAGATAATGTGCATTTGCAATGTAATGTCGACGGGATGCTCGACGCGGCGGTGAAGCGTGCGAATGTTCTCGCGACGCTGCTCGTCAAAACGACGCTGCCGACGAATGCGTGTGCACCACTCGCTTTTCACGCTTGTCGGACTAACTCGTCAACGTTTTCGACCGCTTGCCAAGCCTCTCTCGAACCCGGAGTCAGCCGCCGAGCTGAAAAATCAACCCGACCGCGTTCTTCTCTCTGTTCTCCGCGCGTTCCTTTAACCGCGCGCGCGCTCCTCTCTTCCGGACCGGTGTTTTTTTGCATTTATAATATCGCCGAGAGAACTAGTTTCCTCTCTGTCTGACCTAAAATCCCCGCACGCTGCCTCCGAATCTCACGTCGATTAAGTGAAAATTATTTCCAATGCTGTTTCCTGGGGAACTGCCCAGTTGAATCCCTCGAAACGTTTACTACACCGGGACAAGATAGGTAGAAATTTTGTACATTAGTATATGTACGAGGAAAATTTTGGAGAAGGAGTTAACGTGCGTTTTTCTTCTGCGTTCAGTTGCAGTAGGAAGTATCTTTAGGTGGATATAGAAATATAAATCCAAGTAAGTACATTAAACATAAAATGGATCAAGAAATATGTGTTCGTCTAAAGTGCATCGTTGTGATAATTGTAAGAAATCCAGTTCGAGTAGTCTAAATCACCTAAAACTAACATCTTCGGCGAACAAAGAAGAATTCCAAAGAATTCTCTGAACTGAATTTTCTCGCAATAAAAGAAATCCAATTTGAAGAAAGGGAAAAGATCCATCTCTTCCGAAGGTAAACTAACAATTTGACTCTCCAAATGCAAACAGCGGAGAAACCAAAATCCCAAGTGCAACGGCAAGTCGGAGAAACTCTCACGGACTAGCGAAAAACTTTTGAAAGCCCGACAATCCACCTTCCATCCACGAAACGAACCGATATCCGAAAAAAGAACTCCCCCGAGGACGTCTTAAAATCGATAGTGTCGAAATCTCGAACAGCCGCGAAAGGGATCTCCCCCCACCGAATTGCGTTGCATTTCGCGCATCAGGAAACATCCTCGTTGGATTCGCCCACGTTTCACCGAAGACAAAGATCTTCAGCGAGCAAGCCGTCGTCAGCTCGGTTCGCCATTGTCTCCGAGACGCGTGAGCGGGCCGCAGTCGAGACCGCGGAAGAAGGAAGAAGCACACTCGTCAAGGCGGAATCGGCGACGAATTGTGTCGCGGGCTTGTATCGAGCGGTGCGGCACGCTCACAATACACCTGATTCGCGTTCAGACCACGGCTCGGAAGAAACGAACAGTCGTCAAAGCGACGAAAGGACACCGCGGTGCCGCAGAGACAGAGGGGAAGAGGGAACGAGGCGATGGCGAGACAAAGACGGACGCAGGATGTCCAACCTATAGCGGGCGGACCGCCGCTATAGGTTTCTATAGGTTTGCGGTGGAGATCCGTTAAAGGCAGCACACACTCGCTGACGAGGCTTTCCCAGGGAAACGGGGCGCAGCCTTTGCAGCGGACTTCAGGGGCCGGTGGACGCAGGAGAAGCGGGATATTTTGGCCGTGTGGTGGTGGTGGTAGTGGTAACAAGGAGGACGAGGACGACGACGACGGATCTCGCCGGAGCGGCGCGGAGAAACAGAGTAGAGAAGCAGGATGGGGGAATTGAGGATCGTGGTGGAAGCGGAGGAGAGAGAGCCGAGCTCAGCGCGGAATCACCCAGCCGGAAAACGCGACACCACCGGAAGATTGCACTATCGCGCACCCACTTGTTTTCTATCCCCTCGCCGTGGCCTTTCGCTCCGTCTCCCCTTGTCCGCCCGTACATTTCTCCGTTGTCCTAACAACGATCCTCCAATAGTATATACAAATCTGCTGCTGCTGCTTCTCAGCTTCCTTTTGTTCCGCCGTGCGGTCACCCTATCGCTCGTGTATCCCTCGCCAACCGGCCAATCTGTTCTTTGTCTGTCCTTGCCGAGAACAAGGTACTCCGCGCTCGCGAACGTCCAATCGAGGGTAAACTCGAGCGCGAGTTGTCTGGAGAAAGAGGGGGGGATGATCTGCGGGATTGTTAAGATTTCCTTTGCAAATCGAGTGAAATAAGCTACGATTGTTCGTTTCATTCGATCAACTGAAACAATGGAATCGCCTTTAATTTTTCCACCTTTGTTAATTGTTGCTGTAAGCTGAACTCTGTTAACGCGCTTCTGATTTTAACGACAGAGTTGCAACGTCAGTGAATACAATTGTCCGATTCCTCTCCTCTTACACGAATACCTATTCACGTTGATTTAATGTCTGTTAATAGAATAAAGTGAGTAATCGGGTAAGTTGTAATTTGCATAATAGTTATACTTTCACGTTTTACGTGATTTTACTACAAAATGATGCATGCTATTATTGTCATATAATTTATTTTATAAATTACTGAATTTTCAAAACTCTCTTCAGCTCGTCGTGTAAAAACGATCGACTGCTTCTCAGTGTGAAAATAGACCCGTAACTCTATTTGACATTTGATTGAAAATTGACATATTGTTCCGATTAAATCGAATCCTGATTTAAGGCGAAAATCAAATTTCTACAACTAACTATTTCCTATTTTCCAGTAACGATATAAATTCACTGGGAATATAATGCACCGAGTATTTTCAAACTCTCTAACGCAGCTCCGAATCCATCTACGGCGCGTTGACGCACACGTCGTAATTCAATCGAATGCACGGATTTCAACGAAAATCACGGCTGTATGAATAAATTAATACCGCCGATGAAACTGTCCGGAAACGAAATTTCGCCGGCAGAAGTGTTTTACACAACCGCTCCGGAAGCAGGTTGAAATTTCATTCGGCCGTGATCAAATGAATATCGATCCGGTAGGCGAACTGTGCGTTTCCGAATGAATAAATTTCCTTTCGGCAACGAATTCGGCTGGCGTCGAACGAAATCGCTGTAACGTTTTAAGACCGCGCTCTCGGTACATCTGCCTTTATGGGGCCAGGTAACGTCGGTTTCGTTGATTAAAACTCCGCGCGTCTCTGTCTGCGGCCCTTCCTTCCCCGTACAAAGGCGGGAAGTCGCGACGCGGAAAACTCGCCCCGGAGAAGAGAGAAGGCAGGACGGAGAGGCTCCTTATCCCGGAAATTGGAAAATGCACGAGCGGTCACAGCGGCGGCCTTCGAAGGTGGCGAGTGGCAGCAGTTAAGAAACGAGACCGGAAACTGCAGATGGAGCACGTTCCCCCTGACCGTACTTATATATTCGAATTCTTTTCTCGGGACGATGATGGGACGCTGGTAACGAGACTTTGTCAACAGTTTGGCTCTTTGGCTCTTTGGCTCTTTGGCTCTTTGGCAAGGTAACTGTTTCTTCTTTGACGAGTGTGGAGAAAGGAGAAACGTACGGTACCAGCGTGCACTCGTGATGTAAACTGTCGTTTGTGAATGTTAGAACTGTTACAAACTGTAGAATTTCTCAACAAATTAAATGTTAGAACAGAAACTCCACTTTCGTTGTTATTTCACTGTTTCTCGATCAAGAATAACTCGTTAATTTTCTTATTACATTTAGCCCGAAATTTTAATTCACGCTTTCGATTACGATCGACGATTGAAAGAAAATTTGAACACGTTTGTCACATGATCGATCAATACGTAATTTCCCTGACAATCTAAACTAATCGTCAAATCTTACGTAGAACCAGAAGGCGTGCCAACACTTGCAAACAGCAGCACACGTCTGTGTGTGTGCATTCCGCGTGCATGCAAGCGCATGTAGAGTGGCAGCTATAAAGAGAAGGGCGAACGAGGAACGGGGAGATGAAAGGAAAGGAAAACAAGAGAAAACAGAAAGAGATGGAAGGATATAGTTCGATAGGTATGAGTGGGTGCACTGCACCATGCCGAAAACGAAGTTTGCCAGGCTGAAGCTTGCCAAACGCTGGTCGAGAGAGGGCAAATACGGTTTTCGGCTTGGTACTGACGGATAAAGGATTTTCTCCAGGACATGACGCGAGATTTTTCAAAGACAACGTTCCCCGGGACTTTTCTTCGGTACGTCTGCGCAAGGACAACGTCGAAGCGATAAGGTAATTAAACGATAGGGTAATTCCCGTTTTATTTGCTAGATTTCCACCCTGTTATGATCTTGATTTTGTTCGTTTAAACTGAGCCGCTTCTATATATTTGCGATTCTTACGCGGCTCGGGCGTTTAGGTTCAGCGCACAGAATGTTCACCCGTAGTGAAAAGGAGATTGATCTTTAACTAACCGAGTGGATCCTCGCGTCAGAGGCAAAGAATAACAATTGTCTAGTTTCTCTTCAGCTGCGTCTTTTATCTCCTCAAAATCCAAGCGATTCCGAACCTTTGTCGGAAAATTCTGTTCCCCAGAGTCGTACAATTGAATCACTTTTGAGAAGAGAAGTTTCTATCGAATTATTATTCCGCATGCGCATCCAATTCTTTACAATACACGTTTTGTAAAAGAAAGTAATCGCCAGTCGCGATGTAAAGACCATTTGAACTACCAAAAAATCACCTTTAATTTCAGTAAAAATCAGAATCGATTGATTCAACGAGTGACGATCGGATCGAGTAAAGAGAACCGACAAACACGGTAGGCAGCTGCGTTCCCTCAGCGATTATACCGAGCCGTGCACGAGTAACAAGTTCGGGGAACCGGCGCGTGTGTGCTTAAACCCACTGGAAATGCTCGTGAAACATTTATCCGCGTGGTACGAGCGAAACGCGTACGGTCGTAATTATTCGAAGCAGGGAGATCAGTTTAACTTGACATTCAACTCGAGCAAGATCCGAAGCTGTGAAAAGTAGTTCCCCACGTAGAGGGGAGAACGCGGTGGTGGCCCTCGCAGGGCGCTGCCTCGTCGCGTTTCCCAAAGTTTGATTAAATATTTCCAGCAGCGGCGGCGGCGGCGGCATTACTACGGGACACGGCAGTCAATCGTCGCGCAAAAGTCCCCTTTCGAAAGTGTGCACAATACCTTAACAACTTGGCAAGTTAGAGGAGATTGCGATACAGCGCGCCTCCGTCGTGTATGATCATTCCGTCGGCATTGTGCGCCGAGACTAGCCCCGGGCCACCGAATAAACTCGCTTCAAGATACTTGAGCGAGGCAAGTGTTTCGTGGTACGTGTGCATCGTGGTGTGGCGAAGTTTGCACGCCCGGCACCGGGAACCGCAGGTCGTAAGGACAAATCCGTTTTCGAGTTTCGTTGGATTACTAGCGAACAAGGAATTTCCTAGATCACCAATACGATCTCGGGAGAGGTGAGAAGAGGGGAGTTGCCCTTCTGGAGTAGATGTCTGTAGATGCCTGATACATATACCGTGTAGCCCCGAAGCCGACTCGGTCCCCCGAATATATACACATACATATACATATATATATATATATATATACGTGTATATTTCTCATAGGAAGGGTTAGCAACGCCACAAATCAATGGTGTCCAAAGTTTAACGTGGCCCAAGGCGTGTTACACGCGGCAGCGTGTAATTAACCTTTAACCTGTGCCCCGACAACGACTTTATAACATCCTGGAGTGTACATCCGGCGATGCCAACCCACCCGCTATGCTACACCGCTGCAGACTAATTACAACCAACGGGGAGATAGAGAAAGAGAGGTCTGGGCTCCACGTGGTGGAGAAACGACGCCAGACTGAATACCAGTCGGAGGGACTGGCAAAAGCGGAGGGACGACGTTGGCTGGATCGGAGCAAACAGCTGCTTCTTGCGCCAATCAAGACCCACATCTGCACCTGTTTCGAGAAACCATCGAGATATAGATAAACGCCCGCGTCTAGCCCTACGTCGACTGGGCCTGGGACAATTTCACGACGATCGCCGGGTATTCCGGCTGCCACCGACGACCGATCCGGACAATTCCTGGCCAATTTCTGGCGATCGCTTCGATCCTCGAACGTGCTATTCCGCTCGGAAACGCGCCGTTCCGCGAGCACTTTCGCTGATCGGATCGTACCGTTTGGCCGGAATGGCTCGATCTCACGTCCCACGGCCCGTTTTAATTTCCACGGATCTCTGGAGTGCCGTGCCAACGGCCACGCTTCGCGCGGTACACGACAGAACGGCGAACGGTTCGCTGGGAATAGCCAGGTTCGTTGGCGATGTCAGTTTTTGTGTAAAATGCGAGCGACAGTTGGCTCGATGGAACGCGAATTTTTAATCAATTGAACGGTGCGTGGGCAAATTTACTCCTCGCGCGAGAAGGACGTTTGCAATTCGACGATTTTCAATTTTTGGCACGATACATTGCGCTTTGGTAAGTTTTGTTTTGGAGCATGGATAAATTGAAGAGCTTATTCGCCGATTACGAAAGGAAGGAGGAAAATGAAATTGTGTTAAATAAACAGCGGAAAAATACACGTATATTGAAATACACACATGCAGAGATAGCTATTAATGAAATATTCTTAGTGACGTTGACCCAAGTGAGGTCTTTGCTTCAACTATTCGCGATACTTCCGGCATATATGTCTCTCAATTCAAAATAAAAGAACCCTTCCCACGTCAAATGATCAAATGCATCGAAATTATTGCGAACAATTCCTCGCCAATACCTTTCCGAATCCTGCGAAAGAGCTATCAAAATTTTTATTCGCCGTTCGAACCGCAGCTGTCCGTCCGACAGAACTGAAAAGCCGATCACGGCAGAATTTTCAATCTGTCCGAACAGATCGCCCGACCGACATAAAAGTCGTCGAATAATATAGTGGCGGTGATCTCCGTCGTCATTTGGATCTAACGCCGATTGTAAAACGGCGGACGCTGTTCTCTCTGCCAAAAGGGAATCGCGTTACGAGGAAATCCCTCGGAACGTCTCTTAGGGAGCGTAAGCCGAATAGAGGCGAAGAGAGGCGCATTCCTTAAACCGAAAGTTTATCAGGGAATTCGAACGGTGGTCAAGCGGTTTCCGCCCTCGCCGCGTCCCCCTCTCTCTCTCTCTCTCTCTCTCTTTATCCTCGGTTTGGCCCGAATGAAAGAGGGGTGCAAAATATTCGAGCAATTTGGTGACACTGCCAAGCGTCCGGTCGGCTCTTTTTATCCGTGGTGTTAGCTGGCTTAGTTTTATCGTGGCCGCATTATCCTTCCTTTCCCCTGTTCCATTTCCCTCGTCCGCTCGGTGTTTTCATCCCGCGATCCTTCCCTCCCTCCATTCGACTCTTAACCCTTTCTCATACCGACAAGAGCTACGCTCCGCTCCGCTTCGGCTCTTACCTATTCTGGATTAATGCCAGTGGTCTTCCCGGCTGCGAATTTTTCCCCTCTTTTCACCTCCTCCTGCCACCTCTCGGACTCGACGTCGCGCTACCACACACAAGTACCCGGACACTTTTTCAAATTACCACCGGTGCAGATCTTGTCGATCTTCCGACTCTAACTTTAGCTTGCATTCTCGATACTGCAATCGTGAGAAATGTCGCGTTATTTTATCAACGCTAAAATCATCAGAGTGAAACGACGGAATACGAAATAGATTAACAAATAAATAAATTTCGCAATATAGAAATTTTGTACATTTACACAATGACGCGCACCGTTACACACTTTTTGGTAAACTTGTCACGGAACAATACAATGTAAACATATTTCTTAAAATTTCATATTTTATAATTATAATTTTGTGTTTCAGTTTTAGCTAAACTTGTAACTTGTTCTGGTAAAATCCCACCGATGATATTTATCAAGCTATATAAAAATGTCCTGACATTCGAATACTTACCGAGGGTAGTGTATACCTATCTCTCTCTGTCAAACCAGACATTTGACCATTCTCCTCCCTCTTAACCATTTATATATATATATCCCCCTTTCCCAATTCTCTCTTTCTTCTCCCTTTCTCTTTGGTGACCCGACTCTCTGTTCGTCGGGTAACCCCGTTTGTTTTCTGGTTCACGACGGATTCGTCGGTACAGAACGCGGAGGGATGCAAAGGTTCTGGCAGCCGTCGTAGACGAAGAATCACAAAGCGGAGCGTGGCTGGCTGAGGGTGGGAGTGGGTAGGGGTGTCGCGTGTATATTCGTCGCGCTCGGTTTACCCTTCTAAGTCGAATCCCCGAGCTCGGAGCTCGTCGCCTTCGGAGCACCTCGGGGGAGCGTTACAGGTTGCCAGAGCACACACTTATCACGATGGTGAATACAAACGTTACCCGCGGTGCGCGCGAACGCGCCCGAATACACGTACAGAAATAGTTTACGGGGACAGGCGTAATTGAATCGTTCTTTCCCCGCTGTTACGTCCTCCCGCTGATCAAAGGCGTGGCATCGTTGACACACTTGCTTTTCCCATCCCGAGTCAAGTGTCATTGCGTTTAACGCTTCACCTTCTTTAAACGCAACTCTTTCAACGATTGTCTGGCAATCTCATCGCCTCTGCCTCTTCTCCGAACAGCGAGTAAACGTGGCGATGATTGAAACGGCCATTGACAATTTCGGTACTTGAGAATATTTTTAATTTTCTACGGATGTTTACGAAAACTCTGTTCTCTTGGAATTGCGAGCAATTTCTTGGTAGTCGAACTAATTGTTAATAATTTTGGTTCTCCTTAATTTATTGGTTGCCTTATGTATTTGCTAATGGAAGAAATTCAAGGCGAACTTGCTCGTTCTCCGGATTGTATGAGTTAAATGTGCGTTGAAAGAGGAAGTAAATTATGAGGCAGTTAGAAATTATGCAGCAGTTCTTTCAATTTGATACTTGGTAAAATAGGGAAATTTTTCCAATTTGAAACTGAAATTGAAATAGAGTCGGAGTTAAAATTGAATCATGATACTCTGATTTATCCACGTTGAACTTGATCCGTAATCCACGTTTTCATACGCAAAATAATGGCACGTGAAACGTTACTAACGTAGATCTAGAAACATCGTACGAAACATCGTTCCGTGGTTTCGTAATTTCGAGGAAATAGTTAATATTCGCGCAAGATGGAAAATGCGTATTAATTTGAATCCTCTCTGACGCACGAATTAAACGCGCAATTCCCTCCGGCTACACCGAAACCAATGAAATAAAAATCAATCCGGGGAAACAATTTCAAAAATCATTCGTCTCTTCACTCTCTCAATTGGAGCATCTTCCCTAGCACTGACTCCAACAGCAGCCAGAAGTACGATGTTTTACATAATACGAAAACTATACCGAATAAAGAGTGAATCGTATAAAAATATATATATAATATAAAAACTAAAAATTGAAATATAAATATATATATAAAAACTGAATTATATAAATTGCGTTGTATAAGACATAAATAAACAGTAGAACGAAAAATCACGCGAAGATGCGACGTTCGAAGATCACGTAACGCCGTAGAAGAATCGAAGAAGAGTTCGAGAGATTTTAGTTTCGACGGTTAAGAGTTAGAAATCGTTGGCAATAGCTTCGACGTGCAGTGTATGTAGGTGTCCGTAAGTAGATTGTAGCCGGCGGTACAAATGGATCGATGTTCCCTGTTCGCTATCGAATCTGAGACCTACTGTTTCTCTAGATGTCGGGCGCAATCACTTTATCTCCTTAAGTTGCGCATCTCTCGGCGTGCTCTCCCTAAACTCACGTCCGGGCTGATTTAAAGAGACAAATCTCCAGCAGTATCTGTACGCTAAATCTGTAGCCTCTGTTTGCTTCGACAGACTCGTCTTAATTGGCCCGAGTGATCTTTATCAGACGGTGCAACCCCGCTCAAGTAGAAGATCGCTCCGGCACTTGCTCCCCGTTGAAACGATACCGATCTACGTGGAACGCCAGACGATAGAATGAATTAGAACGCGAAAACTGAAACTATTTCACGTTCTTTCGCTCTTACGAATTTCTGAATTTGCTCATGTTCAAACTAAATACATACGAAAATTCACGTTATCGTAAAAAGATGCACTTCTACGTTTGTTATTGCGTTATTATCTGTTGCTGACTATCGAATAAGTGGAAATATATATTAACACGACTCTTTGCCGTAGTCTGAACAATTTTCCATTCGTGTTCAACATTGCTCAACATACAAATTATCTTCTACAATTTTTCATATTCATAGTCATACAACTACGTGTCTTATCACAAACGTCTTACAACACTATTTCTCATGTACGCACAACGTAATTTCATTTAGCTAACTTACTCAACACAAGGCATCACAAAGTACCTCGTTCCTCGACCAATCCGTCACATAATCATCAAGACGGCGAACATTCAACGAGTATTAGACAAAGACACGAATTCTACAAAACAGTCGAAGGAAGCTCCGTGTACATACAATGAATCACACGATTGTTTCCTTCTTTTTTCGAACGGGACCCATCGATAGAAGATGCACGTCGTAAAACACGCTGATCCATGGAACAAAAATTCCTGTGGGAGAGAAACGACAACCGGCATTCATTCTGAGCTCTCTCTCTCTCTCTCTCTCTCTCTCTGTCTGTCGTAGAACGGGTTGGAGGTGGTATAGAATCCACGGTTAAATCCCGGCGGGTCGGCGCGCGTTTATGTCTCGAAAGCTTTTTTTAGTATCCGCCTATATGGAAGAGTGTGTGCCGACAAGCACTTTATTTCCTTGATTTCCCGCACTTTTCATTCGAACCAGGATGGAGGATAACGGCCGTTACGGCTCCGACGTGCCGCCCCGTGGAACCCGATCCATTCACGTGCCCCCGACTCGCAGCCATCGCGCAGCCTTTTCTAAAGATCGAGTAAATTGTTAAGTGCACCCGGCAGTCGGTTTGAATGCGTTTCTGTGCAGGGCGAAAGTTGAACGCGCCACGTCCGAATTACGATGTTTAGCCGGCGCGGGTGGTGCTCGAGGAGAAAGGGGGCGCGCGAGAAAAATCCGCTGTGCCGAAAATGGGAGTGGGTGGTTAACGCGTACTTGGAAACAGCGCCGGTGAAACGCCGTGATGGAATAATGAAGGGCTGAGGAAATCGTTCGTTCTCTTTCCCATTCTTTTCTTTTTTCTTTTTCTCCTCCCCCTTTTCACTTCCGGTGAAAAACGAAACGTTGGCTTCGTGTTTAGCTCGCGTTAACTCTACCACCAATCCTCGAATATTTCTCATTTCTCCATCTTACGCTTTTTGTTCGGCGAACGAACGGGATTTGTAACATTTCAATTTCCTGGTAGAGTGTGAGTCAATCGGAAACGATCGGAGGGTTAAGTAAGATCTCGATTCGCTTGTGCAGGATGAAAGCTTCGTCGGAACGTTTTACGAATCGAAGGTAGTTGCGAATATATTTGATATATCAAGCAGAAAGGTAGGGCAGTTTGCGGACTGTTAGCGGGTTCGAAGTTCTGAGCGATCTCGGGTAATTGGTTTCAATTCGAACGTGTTTTAGGAAATATACGAACTCTTGGTTGACTTTTCGGAAGTTCCAATCGTGTAATTATGATATGAGCCATATTATTGAATTGATGTCATTAGAGGAGTTTCGGTAGGAAGTTTCGAGTACTAGTAAACTCTCTTACCATAATAATTACGTGTGCATATCTCACGATGAAACGACTGTTGGAAGTTTCAAAAGTAGATCTCGATGTGAAACCGCGAGATTGTTAAAGATTCTTTTAATTTTCTATTAGTCACAGAGCGAAAGGCTTCCAATGTCTGAACACAGGAATAAAGATGACAAAAATATATTTGAAACATTAAATCCGAAATGTTACTGAAAATTAGATATTTCTTAATTAGATAGACCTCAAAATTTAAAATTACCTAATTACCAAAAGGAACATGAAACGAGTAAGATTGAATTTAGACGAAACTCACGAGCATTGAAAAAACTCTCCGTGAAAATGCACAAACCGACAATCGACTGCGCTAATTAAGCAAAGATACAAGTCACACGTGCGTAACATCCAGAAACGATATTGCAAAAATGATTACACGGTAATCACCCACGCACAACGCGTGGAGGATCTCTAATTAGAGTGGCGACTGTCAGAGTTTCGAAGTTGTGGCGAGAAATGACTCGTAGCCGCTCTCGCCGGGTTCGTAAATTCTCGCTCGTGAAATATCCTGGCTATAATTGGCCGTAACTTTTTTCCATGCACGGTTCACCGAATTATACCAGGGATCGTGGAAATTATTCCCGACGGACCTTGTATTATGGAGCCCAGCCGACAAAGGAGAAGAGAGAAAGAGGGTTTGACTACTTTTCCGCAAACGTTGTTACAAACACACCCATTCACGCGAGAACCTATTACATTAGAATCGCGGGAAAATTCCCCGCTATCGCACACACGCGCCGAAACCCTGGCATGAAATTGTAACGAGATTCGAAATCTCCCTCTGCGTTCCGCGTGTATTGTTTGTTTGGAATTTTAACAATTGCGCATGAAATAGATGACAGAGAATACGAAAGATACACGACACGCTACGTTTTCTATTTTTTAAGGAACAGACTGAAAATTTGTAATTGTTCGAACGTTGCTTGAAAAGTTAATAGTCGAGTCGTTTAGAAATCTGACTAATCGATTCAATAAATTTATGATGAGCAAATGATTTATTCGTTGAAAATTGAGGATATTGGCAAAAACTGAGATATTTATCAGGTTTTGTTCCCGCGATCCTAGTAGAGTCGTGTACGTACAAGGAACAGAAGAACACGGCGAAATAAATTCAACAAATATATTATACTTGTTTCATCGACTGCGTGAAAATGGCGGAGCAGATTGGCGTGAAACTGTCAGAAACACGAATGAAGAATGGAAAGGAAAGTACGAGGAAACGCATCTGAATATATAAACCCCAATACTTACACGACAGCATTACCATATACCTGGCACCCAATAATTTTTCAACCAACGCGTAATTTAAAAGTTGCTCAAGCAAGCCAGAAAGTTCTCCAAACACGTATATTTTCTCTAGATAGACTTTTATTTTAACAGCTTTTAATATCGCGCGTAATATTAACGGCAAATCGATATTCCATTTGTCCGGATTTTATAATTTTCAACGAGCAGAGAATAGGATTCGAAGTGAATAAATTTACCTTTCCAAAATCGAGTATAGATTATTGGAAAATAATATTGTTTTGCGGAGGGTTGCGCGTACGCTTGTTGGAACGGGATTTTAACTCGGGGAGACTATTTGCAGCTGGAATTTTTACTGGAGGAAAATGACTGGGGAAAGCAACTGCGTGATATTGAAGTGAAAGATATAGAATTCTTTAGTAGCTGGGGAAAAAGAAGTGGGGTCGAGCGTGTGCTTAAATTCCCTGTTTAAAAGTTAAATGCGCGTAATTAGACAGCGTGTTTCAATTACCCGCAGTACTGCTGTTTTATAGCGCCACCGCCGCCACTTATAGCGACGCGTATGGCGGAAAAATATTTTTCAAGCTTTCTATTTTCACGTGCAAGCAGGCTCATTTGAACTAGTTTAAATAGGATCGTTTTCCCGTTTCAACCCAGAAACATGATACCTTCTCTTTGCACGCTAGTAATTGTATCGGGCAGCTTCTTCTCTGCCGACTGTGATTTTCCTTTCTCCCGTTTCGATATCTCAGTCTGGAGTATGAAAATATTGCTTGCAGTTGTTGGAAATTAACGGAAGTAATAGAGGCGCCCTTTTAAAAAGAGTTTGTATTTTTAACAATGGCTTTCTATCACACGTTTCACAAAGGAGCAATGAACAGAAGAAGCTGTCTGCCTCTTCTATGTTTTGTTTTCCAATTCGAATACACCAAGTCTCAAAGCAATCGTTATATTTATACCCTGAGAAAAATATTCTCAATATATCCTGCGTTATGGAAAATTTCCGACAAATAACTACTAGCTTTTTTGATTAAACGTCAGAGATTCAATGTAAAATTTATAATACAACTACTTCGCATAAATGTGAAGTGTTGTCATAAAAATTAACTAAAAACTCAATACTTTATAATATCAAATTATGTATTACGCGAACGCAGACACGCGTTTGATGAACGCGAACGATACATTATCCTCTTTGAAAGGGAATGCCACGATTTTTCAATAAAAATGTATCCTACAAATTTGTTTTATTAACTAAATGAAATACCACGTCAGAGATAAATAATTGATGAGCTGTTCGTTGCATCGTCGCGTCGGCGGTGATTTCATAATGCAGAAATTTTAAATTAATTCGAATAACATCTACCTACATTTCATATAAAAATTAAAAATGTGAATCTAAAGTAATGAATCGTTTAAACTGACACATCGTTTTAATTTTAAAATCAATTTGCGGAAAGTGACCTATCACTTTATGTCGACATTAAACAAATAATTTCCAAGTAACTTTTTACCTTCGCGATACCTCGTGGCCAGAGTAATGAAATAAACAAACGTATAATCATTTCGAGCAGTAAACCAACGTATAATTATTTCGAGAATCAAAAAGAAAGCAATTATCACGTTTAATTACTCCGAGAGCAAGGCGAAAATAATATAATGCAGAATAATTATTTACATCTGCACTGACTCGTGTAATCATCTACGTATACCCACGTTGCTCTAAATATAATCATCCTTAGAACATTTCGCCTAAATAAATCTCGATTCTGACTTGAAAATATAATGGATTTCGTAATCATGGAGTAATAACCGAAGTGCATTCATTGATCGAGGCGCCAGCTTGAAAGACTTCATTTCAGAGAGTAGCTCATTTAAATATTCGAGTACTCAGATTTCTTGACACGATGCTAGAAGGGAGCAGATCCGAGCGATTTACAACCTGCTCCCCCGTCCCGGGGGATAAACCAGTCAATCCCCCTCTCTGGCTAAAAAGAGAAAGTGACACAAATCCCGTTCGGTCAAATATAAGTAGAACGATTTGTGAACACCACCGCGGCCCTGTTAAACGTACGTGAAATCTTGTCGACGTGGCACACATTCGCCGTTTACTATTCAATTCCTATTAACTTCCATCCATCAAAGTTCTCGCGGACTTAATATACGCGATACGTCTGCGTATCAAGTTTACACGACTTTGTTTCAATTGATGCTTGTCTATAGTCCTAGTTTCGGGTTACTTAGTTCAACCAAGTCAAGTTGCGCGAGCTTTCATTGAAACATTCGAATTATACGACTTGGCGCGAGAAATCAAGCTCCGCTCAAACGAATTTCCACTCGAACAAATCCGTAACTGTTGTAACATGTGCTCGGTTAAAGATTAGATTGTTCGTGCGATTGTCTAATGGCCAAAGTTTCGTATTATGCAATACCGTGTGTGACAAACAGGAAGGTAAAGTGTCGATTTGAAAGGTAGATTTCTTTCGCTAGAGTCTTTAACAGTGTTTAACTCTTTGAACTCGCTGCGAGTGGCAATACAAATTTGCTACGAAACTCTGTGTGACTTTCGAGATCTCGCTCAGCAACAATCGCATCTTAAAGAATTATAAAAGATAAATTACATAATAATAATAATAAATATTGGATTTTATCATTGCACGTTAATTTGACTAATTTGGCTTGAAATAATTATCTTAAAAATAAATATCTTAAAATAAGTGGAAATGCAACAATATTGAAAAGAAATCGAGTTCAAAAAAGGTTAAGTTAATTTCGTCAGGTAGTTTATAATTTAGTTTTCATTCTAGTAGGAATTTTGACAACTAGAAACATGATTAATAACTTTTGATACATTATATTTTTACTTTGCTTTGGGATTTTCATACCATTTAGTAATCTTAAAAGTAGTTAAGCACTGATAACACTAAGTTAAAAAATTTAATATTCGATTAAATTCCTAAATAAAAATGAAGTAACGCTGGTTTGAAAATATTCCAAAAGAGATTTAAATGTCTGGATTAGACACTGATATTCACTAGTAGAATCAATTCAGGAGATTTTCAAATTACTTTGAAAGTTTGATCGAAAACCAACGTCACATCTCTGCATTGTGCGACGAAAAATTGAAATAATGTTGCGACAGTGGCACGAAATAAGTCGTCGACGAAGTAACAGATTTTTCCTCAATTGTACACTGAATAATCCATTTCCTACGACACAATACACTGCGATTTGGAGGACGTTTCCGTCATTCACTGACATTCCTAAATGATTTCGTTCCTGTTGTTCGCTCAGAAATTTGTTAACATGCCAATGATGTGCGAACACAATATTACGTGCCGACATAGCGTTTATATTGACAAAAGAAGAATTTCTTTTGCTTTCACGCAACTTATAACTTCGTTCATAGAATATATCAGAAATTATGCATTTCAGATAGTAGGATTCAATCGAACAATTCACTGTAAAAATAAAATAATATCACGTCTAGTTTTGATTGGAGAATCCAACCAAACAATCATTCATTTGTAAAAATAAAATAACATCGTGTCTATTTTTCCTTTTAATTACAAATAACTGGAAAATCGCGATAGTTAAAATAAAAGTATCGTAAAGCACAGAACACACACAGTGTACAAAATTTCTGGTTAGATTCTTCAATTTTATTCGCGGAAATACAGATTTGCCTAAACAATTAGCCGTTGTATAATAAAAATTAATCCAACGCAATTACCTTCTTTTAAATTTTTAAACGCTCGAGCTCTCTCGAGCAGATCGTGGAAGCGAAATGAAAATTCCAATTGTTCTCGCTTCCGAGTCAAGTAAATTTCGGCGTTAAATTGAAAATTCGATGGTGTTTTCTTTTTATTTCGGCGCCCCTATCAGGAGCGAAACGATGAAATTTAAAGCTCGAGTCAATTTCGTTTAAAGGACACTGCCGTCCTGCGATCGAACGTGTCGTTTGTTTTCCCATCTTTGTGATTAACTTACGCGTAAGTGAAAAATGGAAGTGGAACGTCGTAACTCACGTTGATTCTCCATATTTGAATTTTAAATTCGTCCGTGACTGTACACCAGCGATAAATATAGAGCCGAAATGTAGACGAAAAACGCTTACGGTGGTAAATTACTTATCTGAGATACGTCATCGGAGATTGCATTCGCCCCGGCGAAGTAACGCGTTTTCGCATTTCCATCCCGCGTGAGTAAAGTATCGAATAAACATTTACGATCTTTTTCTCCCGATACCGGGAGAAATCAACGCTCAACGGAACACGGAATTTTTACCCGATATCTCACCCCGGTGAAATTTCAATTTTCGGTCAACCCAACGCGGATTCCAATTCCAATATCGATTCTCGGGAAACCGATATTTGTTTGAATCGATGATGGTCATTTTTTTTTTTTTTTTTGGTATTCTAGAATTATCGTTCTGAAACCAACGCGTTAAAAACTCTTCAAAGTTGAGACAATATCGAGCGATATCGAGATAACGTAAATTTTGAAATTTCACGGAAATAACTTTTCTACTTAACGAGGAAGAATTTTAATATTTAAAAAAGCAACCTCGCCTCGAAATTTTGTAAACTTTCCTCGCGCTTGGAAATTTGTTGACGAAACTTTTTGCTAAAATATACGGTTTGCAATATCATTGCTATAATACATCGACGTTAAGATTAGGGCAATTACCGCGACGTTAGTTCGCTTTCGTGGGATTTATGGCAGAGATTTAGATCCACGACAGACGAGCAATGTGACGTCGTTACGATTTCATATCAGCAACGCTATACGATTTGGTGAATTTATACTTCTAACGTTGCACACGAACGTACGATCCGGTTATTGGAAATATAAAGCCACACAACTGCAAAATCGTAATATTTTTCGATCTGTTCCTTTACACGCAGCTTTAATCGTTTTCGGATAAACGAAAAGTGCTCTATCCGTTAACTGATAGATAATTTCTCTCTCGAGTCGTTACTCGATCGTCAGTGATTTGAGAAATTTCTACGCGGAAAATTGAAAGAGATTTTTCAGAAGGGAAAGACTATTTTTCTCAATTAAAACGAGTTTTAAAAATTCTCATGCTCTCAAATTAAAACGTACATTCAAAGATCAATCGCACTTTAGTCAAAATCACCCCCGTGCATACACATGTAAATGCGATCGTATGAAATTCACACAAATCCGCACAAATGCACCGCTGTAACAATGGACCCGAATATTCCAACGCCACATTAATTACGTGGTGGATGGACTTCTGAATTGGACCGAAGTTAACCATATTACGTCTTGGAGTAAATTTACTACGAAGCTGCGCTACGCTCGGCAAGAAGCTCGCGAAACTGTTATTAAAACGTAAAAGAAATGAAGAATAAAGAACTAAATTAATTTAAAAAAACACCGCGGAAGCTGATTTCTCTTCTCATTTGGTACTTTACCCTCCGTACATTAGCATTAAAATTGTAAATTAACGGTACAAGAATCTTTAACTACACGTTGAACTTTAACTTTCTCACTTTTTTCTAAGAGACTTTAAATTCCCTTCAGCCTGCAATCATCAACATCGGTAATCACCTTGCGCCACTCTCCCTTCGTTCGACCCTTACGTTCAACATCCGGCACACGGGAAATACGTCACGGGAATATTCTTTGGTCACGGGGAATTCCTATTTTCCATAAACAAACAGGGAAAACCGGTCGTGTACACACCTTCGCGCGGCTCTTTTTTCGGCGGACGGCGGCGCGAACGAGGTCGAACAGGGTGGCCGCAGGGCAACGGGGTGGCGCGCTCATTCGTACAGATAAATTTCGAGCGTGGCCAGGGATACACACGAGGACGGGGGAGCTTCGTTTTGCGGAGCGTAATTGCCGCAACCGAAATCGATGAATATTTCAGCGTATACTGTGTAGCGTGCTTGCACCTCCACGCCTGATGGCATTCGCGCACACGTGCCGTGTACTCTCGCCCCCTCTTTCGCCATTTTCCCACCCTCTTTAACTCCCGTAGCCTCTTCAGTTTCCTCGATTAGCCTCCACCCTCTCGCCTCGTCTCTCGTCCGCGCTTTCGGATTCCACTCCCCTCCCACCGAGCGGGGACGAGGCTGCGAATATGTTTATTCATGTAGTTATTTATTAGTTCGGGCAATTAGCATTAATTAGCGCAATCTGGCACCGGGCACCGTCCTCCGCAGCTACGATTCTCGGCAGACCGCGACCGGATATAACAGCGTTGTGCGGTGACGATGTTTTAGAGGAGCGGAACGACGACAGGGCTCGTTGCATCGCGTCGTGTCGCGGACGAGCCGCGCGTTTTGCCTCACCTTGGACCAGGAGCCCCGGCCTTGCACGTTCTTTGCGCAATTAGGCGGTCGACGTTTTGCGGATGAACCAGCAACGTTTTACTGCACGCGATGTACGGCATGGTTAACGCTGCGTTTGTTTGCGTACGGAATCGTGTTTTTGCCGGGGAATCAGGCCAGTCGCCGATCGAAACTCCGCCACGTTGTTTTTGACGTCGACACGCACTACGAGCGGCTGGTTTCGCGGTATTTCAGTCCAATTAAGGAGGCAATGCGGTCTTGAATAAGATCGTCGAACTTGTTCCAACGTTTTTCTGATAATTTGCAAAGAAATTTGGAACTTTTGTTTTCACATTTTGCCAGTATCGCTTGAAACATTTGGTCACTGAAAATTGATGAAAACGTGACGTATATAATTCCGACGCTATATACTTATTATAGTGCTTGATTCTTGAATTGCAGTTTCTAGCTGAGTTTGCGCATATGAAAAGCGACAGTTTTACAATAAGAATGTTTGATTAACACGTTAAATTTGAATTTTATCGTTTTGCTAATTCCAAACTTGTTTTTGAAACAAATTTCAACTGTCGGCTTTTTTTAGAGAGCAATATACTCTTATCTGTCTGCAGTAAAATCGGACGAAGAGGAGAACGGCAGACGCCTGAAAAGGTGTCAAGGTACAAGTGAAAACTGAAAGTCACCGTTCCTGATCCTCTCAAGTCGTATCAGTTAGAGCTCGACTGAACCTTCCGGGATATTAGCATAAATCCGATAAAGGTTTCTAGTATTACGACGGGATAAATTTCCTCGAACGTTAATGGTTCTTCTCGCTTTTCTACGATCATTGTACGCCAGTTGACACTTGAATGATGTGTGAATCGATCGATTTTTATTTAAAGAACGGAATTGGTATCATGATGAAAACAATAGTGACAAAAAATTTACTTTCTTAAAAATAAACATTGTGCGTGTGAATATACGAGTCTGGGTTACTGGGTGGTGATCAGAAAATAAGATATGGAAAGTAATGAAAATTATTAATAGTGATTTACTATTATTTTCTTATATCCAAACGTCTATATCTGTTACACTTGCATTAAGATTTCAGTCTGAATCAGAGAGTACCGAAGTGGTAACCTGAGTAGGTCTTCAATTAAAAATAAAATTAACATCACAGTTATTACCAATATTTTCACGTTTATAAATTAATTTATATGCAAGTTAATTTTCTCTTCGATTGAAAAAAATATTAAAGTGTTTGAGAGAAAAAATTTTCTTTTTCGTTAGAAAATGAATTTCTCACAAATTTGAATGTATAAAGCAAAAAATACAATTAAACAATGCAATATAACTGAGGAACAGTGTTAGCGCGCCCGGTTGCGTGACGAGATCTTAATTTTAATTGTTAAGTGGACTGTATAGTTTTTATTGTTCACGCGCTAGTATGGGCGGGGCGTTAGCCCTCGGTATCGCTTGTAGAGGATGTCGCGTTTACAAGGCTCGCGGTTTGATTGACGGACGCTACGCCGATGAGGTGCGAGAAATCTTCTTTGACCCGACACCTGTGGTTTACTCGAGACGACTTTGTATGACGAAATTAACCGAATGTCTTCCGAGACCGAGGGAGAAGTATATATTTCCTCGGTGCCCCTACTCTCTAGGCCGGTCACGTGACTGATCGAAGGCTGGGGTAAACGTCGTACGCCGGACCCGTATATGGGTATAAGGACGGTTATATTCAGCCGTTATTTTTACGCCGCGCCGCGAAAGCCGTTACGGAGGGCCCTTTGTGGATGACGCAATCCTCGTTCGCGAAGGTTCCATACGTCACGACCCAGGTAGAGGGGGTCGGTGGCGGAAAACTGGGAACTCTCGCGAACAAATAGATTCTGTTACTTTTTTCAATTTGAATTAACTAAAATTTTAATTGGATAATGAAAAAATTACAAAAATTAGAACATTCCTATTGCATAATGTTTATATACCTGTTATTTGTAATAAAATAATTACAGAATTATTTTACATAGCATGCAACATAACTCTTGTCTGACAATACTCTACTTAAACTACAGATTTGCAAAGTACTAATAATCACGCTACATTATTGGAACCTTCTTCACTCACAATCAAGTTTTAATGAAATTATATATTAATAAATATATTTCAATCTTTATATTATATAACCATACAATACTCGTTCCTTTGCTCTGAAATTCAACTTCAGAAAGAGATACCTACAAATATTTAAATTTTTTAAAAAATCTGCCAATATATTATAAGTAGAGTATTTCTTTCCCTGCCCCCTTCCAAATATAAGACAGTTCGAAAAACAAATATATGTATTTTAGTTTTTCAAATATTAACGCGACAATCTTCCCTTTCGCGATATCGTAGATCATATTAAACCGATTGTACGATACATCTCATCGATATTTATTCCTTTGCTCTGAAATAGTCCTTCCGTCAAGGGGAAATCGCTGACCGATCGTACGCGCGGCCAGGCACATTGTAAAATCAGTTCCACCGTCATTGTCAATGGGATTCGTCTGACAGAAGAAACGAAGGAGGGCTGGATTCGAATCCGCCACATCAAACGGATCAAGTAGCTAGGTCGCCAGCCAATCTCCAATTATCGTCGACGGCGCAATCGAAGAAGTCTCCTTGACTCACGGCAAACGCGTCCTTTAATCGGTTATCAAGCAGCCGGTCGCTCGTAAAGTTCATTCGGAAGGTCGGGTGGTAGGTCAGGTCAACGATCGCTCGGTGAGAACTCACGCGGCGATCGAAATTTTCTCCACGGGAAGAAAGCCTGCGCGCCCAGAATAATAGCCGTATCGATCACCGCCAGGTCGATATGTAATTTACGAACGATTAAATGTGAATCGCGCGCGTCGATTAAGCTCGAATTTTCGGTCCGTTCTCGTGAACAGCGACCGCGATGTCTCACGGTGCCATCCTGGCCATGGTCATTTTTTTGATCGCTCGTTGGGAATAGAAATAAATTTAAATGACCACTTGGGGGAAATTGACGATGCGCAATAATTGAAAATCAAAAACACTCAAACTAAATTCGTAGCTATTTATAGACTATTTGTTGCAAAGAAAAATTTTGGGAATGGAATTCCGATATTATCTTTTCCCCACGAAAAAAATACATTGCGACGAAGTGGATATTTCAAACTAGGAGTGTTTCTACAAATTTTTCTGTGAAAGCGTGTTGTAAGGGATTTAAAGGATAAGTACATGTGTAAGTAAGTATATCGATTTCTATAGAACAATGTAACCTGCTAACACATTTGCGACTGGTCTTTAAATTGTGGCACAGATAATCACGAAGTTTCGAGAGAAATTTGAGGAACCATTTGTTGTTAAAAATTTAATCCAACACAAAGATTTGTTTTGAAATATTCTGACATCTGTTGTTGAAAAAAGGAAAAAAGGAAATAATAAAAATTTGAAATTAAAAATAAACTTCGAGGAAGACTTGGGAAGAATTAATTGAAATAAATGCAAAAAATTTTCCCTCCCTCTAAACTACATGGCCCCATTTGAGAGAACGTCAGTGGCTGATGCATTAACACAGTTCGATCAAGATTTTAATTAATAGTAACTAGAGCATAGGCTCTGATGTTACATAGGTGTAACAGCCTGATCAATAATTCCCTGGTGGTAATGAATCAGGCGTTAGAACAGTGTTGTATAATTTCTTCAAGAAGAAATTTCTCAAGGAAATGATTATTATTCTTCATTTTTCAATTGTATTTATCTTTACGTTTTCTCTTCCTTTCTTTTAATAAATGACACCGATTTTTTTTTTTTTTATAAACGACACTGTTAATAGTAGAAGAGAATTTCACATTTTTAATCCACTAAAATGTAACGAAATGTCAGAAAGAGAAAAGTAATATAATGTGTTTCCAGTAAAATGCAAAGAAACAGGAATCTATATCACACGTGAAGGTAAAACACGAGGAGCATACCTATACATACCACTAAATTATACCATACTATCCGCGTTACAATGTGTTCTATTAGGATCGAGGAGTGATGCAGTAGCACGCGAATGGCACTGATCGTGAGAATAAATAATTTCAGCCGCATAATCATACACGACCAGCAGATTACACTTGTCGGTAAATAAGTTGCTATTGGAATTCTGATGAAGTGCAATATCTCAAATGCTGATACGACCTAAATTTCACGTTAGTTCTTCCTTTATGCATGATCGCGGTGTTTGTATATTAAAACGAATAAAAAATTCAGACGGGTTATCTATCTTTCGAATGTACGGCATTTTCACAGAAAATGGAAACTTGTTTCGTGTTCTAAATATTACAACTGGCACATTTAAATATTATCCATTAAGAGCATAAAAATCCCCAGTCTACATATCGTAGATTTTCAATTACTTGTACTACTCGTCACGCACGAACGAAACCCTATTATTCGTGTTATTCTTGACCCATCATTTATCCCTTTCAACATTTTCGACCCTTTGCCTATTGATCTCATCATTACTTTACGCTTTTCCTCCGACGAGAATTCCCCTCGTAACCGCGGGTTGGTACAGAGAATAGAGCGTATAAACGAACGGACGAACGAATAAAACGTTGTGTCCCAGCGCGACTTTGAGTCATGCATGGAAACACCGGCGGAGAGGTAATAGTTCGAACGTATCCCCCGAATGTTCCGAAGGTACGCAGGGACATTTGCCGAGTTTTATTGCCCCTGTTTTTGTCAAGCCCCACGGGGGACAGGGGCGTCGTTTCTTTCTCTTAGCAGTGATATTTCACCATGGTCAGAAGAGACGTTCGCCTCTTAAACGTTCTGAACCCGTTGGCTGGATTCGGTTTGGCGAAGGAGGGGCGCGAGAGAGAAAGAGAGAAACAGAGAGAGAAAGAGAGA
The DNA here is from genome assembly GCA_001276565.1 of Melipona quadrifasciata. Classification (NCBI taxonomy): domain Eukaryota; kingdom Metazoa; phylum Arthropoda; class Insecta; order Hymenoptera; family Apidae; genus Melipona; species Melipona quadrifasciata. The sequence continues at coordinate 1,151,808 of KQ435859.1, forward strand.
GAGAGAGAGAGAGAGAGAGAGAGAGAGAGTAGTGGGTAGTTACCCGCACTGCAGAATTGCCATTTTCCGCTCTCACCTTCCCCCCGCCATTTTCTCCCCTAATCCCAACGCCATAAATTAACCGGGACGGAAGTTCGATACGTTAGTCGCATTTGTCCACGGTACACCGAAATAAAGAGGAGCTCGCGTAATAATGCTCGTCCTCTGTTTCCTACGCTCGATTATGCTAATGCGCGCTTACCTGTCGCACCGAACGACCGACTGTTCTGCGAGTGTTTCGGGAAATTGCTTCTCATTACTCGACTCTCCGGTTTCGCTTCGTCTCCAAGTACGTTAGAGGTGATATCTCTAGGAACGGAAAAGGAACGAGGTATAACTGGTTAATTATGAAATCACGGAAATAGGGATATGATAGAGATGTACAGAGAGCTCAGAGGCGGAACTGATCAGTGTAATCTAGTTTTTTATTTATGCTCTCCTCTCGTCAAAACTTTCAGCAGATGAAAGTAGAACTTAATTTCAGTAGAATTTTAATCATTTGCTTATTTAAGTATCGTGATTGTAATTATTAAACTGTACTGTTGACTGAACAGTATTGTTATGGCAACGAAGAGATATTTATAAGAAGGAATAAATTATTTTTCGCAGAGAGAGAGAGAGAGAGAGAGAGAGAGAGAGAGAAACTGAACTCTCCGTACAGAATGGCTTGAAATTTGGGATACAAATGAGATTAGGAAGATTTCATGGTTCAAAATAAGGTGAAATCACATTAGAATCTTCGTTACTTATTAATTAGCACAAATATTTTTGGTTAATTCGAATTAATAAAAGTTATTACAAGTGAAAATAAATTGGAAATGTAGAGTAAAATTCTTTCGCTTAAAATTCCATTTCGGAGAATATACAACTGAATTCGGTTTGGTTAAAATTTTTGATAAATTTTCAAATTTCATTTCTCGAAAAGGATATTTTAAACCAAAAAGTGTTACTGTACATTTTCAACTTATTTGTACATGTACAATAATTTCCAGCCAATTGTCTGTTCCTACCCAACCAAACTAGTCAAATGGTACATGCATTCTTGGCAAATTTCCAATATTCGAGTCCCCATTGTAATTTCGTTACTCTTGATTTTTATCTTACTTTAAATTATAAGTGAATGCATGTGAATTTATGCCATGAATTATCAGAAAATAAAAACTGAAATTATGTCATTTGATGTTATGTTATATTATATTATATTTAAGGTTATGTTGTATTAGCGATTTTAGAAAAATGGAATATGAAAATTTTCGTGAAAAAATATTTAAATTCATAGTGGATTTGTAATTGATTAGTTGTTTATCATCAATTTCTTATGGACAAAAAAGAATTAAAGTGACAATGGATAGAATTATGGATAGAAGACAATGAAAGAATGACAATGATGAAAGCATTAAATTAGTTAAATTCTTAATTATAAATGATTGTTACACGTATATGTTGATACCTTTTTGTAGAACTTTCTCACAGAAGAGTTATTCACGTTTACTTCAATGCTTATTTGCATGAAATATAGATTAGAATAGAAACAAATTGAACTAACTTGTTAAAACTATTATATACACGTAACTTTACTGAGCGCGCATGCGTTGTGATCAGCGTTATAATACAAAATTATAACGCCGATTACTGCGCATGCGCGCTCAGTTACGTGACAAACTTCAGCAAATACGTAATCCGGCGGAAACAATTAAACAATATATAATACAAATAATACAAGATAACCAATGAAGCAGTACTTTGATAAGTGAAGATGAACATACTGGTAATATATCTCAATCTAAAGTGTATCGAAAAATGTGCGGAATCGTACTGCGTGGAATACGTAAATACGTGGAATTTTTTCACAAATAACCTAACTAAAGAAATACGCAAGTACTTACATGTTCTTTTGTTTCTCTAATGTAATTGTATTTTGATCCTTTTCGTAGCTTAATGTAGATATTACGACGCAGAAAATTTGTATTCGTTTCTTATGTCATGCGAATGTTTCCAGACAACGTTGGTTACGTACGCCAAGTACCGCCGGAAGAAGTTTAACGCAACTCAGAAGTCGCTGAGGTAACTGTGTACAATTAGATAAACACGAAACACCGCTAGAGGGAGAAAGGAGATACGAAAGATGAAAACCTTGTTGTTGAATGGTTTCGTGCTGGCGCGATATAGACGGAAATTTCGTTGCTACTGGCCTAAATGAAATTTGTGTTGTGTTGTACGACCTCTAATTTACGCGAGTCGAATGTACGTTCTGTTTCGAATATTACTGCGTGAATGTTATTTCGCAACACCTTCCCGTTGCCTGGTAAGTCGATTTTTGTTTCGTCGAATAACAATTTTCGAGGTTATATTACAAATAATGATTAAACATATTTTTATAATCAGGATGGACACTCTGTTTTGACTGTCGCCGCTTGAACTTAGAAGATATCTTCTTGTTATGTAGTAAGTCGATATTCGACTTTTATTTCGTAATTCATACTGTTTTGAATTTTGATTTTAATCGTTACGTTGTGAATTACAGTTAAAAATATTTTTAATATTTTGTAGCGCAGCCAGCTTAAATATTCCACTTTAAAGACATTTTTTTCATCTTTGGTAAGTTAATATTGAATTTTTATTTTATAGATCATACCGCCTCAAAATTCAAATTTGTAGATTATATTGTAACTTATAACTAAACATATTTTTATATAATTAGTCAGGAAATGTTTTATTTAAAATTTTATTGTAGAAATATTATATAGTGAAATATAATAATAATAATAGTTTAGGAGTTTTATTTAGAGTTCTATAACAATTATTTTTATATACGTTTCAAAATTTCTGCTACAAATTCATACTTTCTCTATTAATATCGTTCAAATTAAAAGAGTAATATATCTGTGCACTTTATAATTCTATTTTAAAAACAAGTCTCTTTTAAATTTCAATAAATTTTATCAGTAACTGATTGCCATATTCACTGCAGTTTAGCTTGCAATCTATTTTTTGAAAATAGATTGACCTCAATATTTGAAATACAATTGACACAATTCTATTATGAGATTTCTATTGGATAAAGCAATTTAGGAAAAAAAATTTAGATTGAGATATTAATTCTAAAACCGTAAAACCATAAATAATAGAGGAATCGGAAATTAAGAGAATTATTGTTACATGGGATTCAATATCTATGAAAATCATAATAATTGAATTTCATACAATAACCTTATTCCGACAAATGAACATATTGATAAAATAGAAGTACATATATGTAAATGGACACTTTCATACAATACAGTTTGATCATAATGTCGCGTTATTCAATTCTATTGCAATATCTAACATTAATCACTATACCAGAAACAAATATTTAGTTATACAATAAATTTTTCTATGAATATATAAAGAATATGTCTTGACGTTTATCCCTTTATAAGCAATCTACGTATGAATAGATTTTAATAGCAAATAAAGGAGTTATTCTTGGAATTTTTCAGCAACGATAACGCGATATTGTGTAATTCTCTTTATGGGAGAGAAAACCATTTAAAAGTCCAAAGTTAAAAACACGAGAAAGAATTATAAAGTAGAATCATTGGAACGTGCAAGTAGAATTACCTTGCTTTCCAACGACGTTTCGCATTTTTTTCTTCTTATTTCTCATCTTTTGTATTTACCCGGTAAACTCTAAACGTTTGATGTGTCTATTTCACGAATGGAACTAAAATATATCCTCGATATGGAATAGTAAATGTCGATCGTGTGATTTATCGTCAAAGCGTTCCGACTCTTGCTATAGACTTATCTTTGGCACGCACTCCGCCTCGACGTTCGCTTCATATTCGATATCGATCCTTCTCGATGAGCAATTGAACGACGCTGCTTTGCCTTTGTGGACTTTTTCTTATTTACTGTAACGCGAGCGAGAATTAAAAAGCACTCTCCTTTGAAGGAAACGCAGATTCACGATACCTTTTACTATTAAAAGCAGGGGGCTTACGAACATGTAAACCCTAATGTAGAAAAAATATTTACAGTTTCATAAAATATGAAAGGGAAAATGAAAATATATAGAGCTTCGTTCGTTCAAGGGGAATTTTACTTAGTGCCAGTAATTGAATAAATTTTAGCTGACTGAATCCATTCACGAACGTGATTTAATTAGTATGTGAAAAATAGTTTGTGAAAATTAATATTGAAACAGTTATTAAACTTCTTTTTACGAATTCAGTTTATTCGCAATATTTGACCATATGATTCTTGTAACACTTACACTTAGTTGTAATATTAGAGTAGAATTTACAAATTTTGCCAAAATTCGTTAAAATTTGTGAGTTTAACGAATCAAAGCTCAGAAACTCGAAAATTTCAATATTGCATGAAAGTTTACTTCTTACTCACAATCAGTACAACTGCATTTGTATTATAATATTTTTTATTGGAAAAACTACTGAATATGCTGAATAAATTACGAATTTTCTCATTTATAGAAAACGTGTATAAAGATTCAGAAATATTTAGTAAATATCCGCTTACATTTTCTCTTCTTCTTTTTATTTGGAAAAATATGTATTTTCGTAAATACTCGAAAATTAGTTACTAATTTTCATAACAAGAGAAGCACCCATAAACGTGATAACACGTGAAACATTCAAACGATAATATATCGCCATAAATATTTCCAGTGGCATTTTCACAATTATTCAGTAGTGAAGTCAATGATTAATAACGTGAACATATAACGCGGCGTGCCTTCAATATGATAGTGATTTAATGATATACTGATTATAATCTGTCGCGTTAATGCGTTGTACGTCGAATCCGATTAACGCTTATGTTTTGTATCCGGCGGAGAGCTTGACCATATCATGCAAATTGAAATGTGCCAAAGAAATATTGATATGTCCGGCAGTTGTACGCTTTGATCTGCAAAATAACGTGAAATGAAATTGCTAAAAGAGAGCTTTGATACGCGCGACGCGTACTGACCCATTGAATTAGCGTATTGAGCGACAACCTGAATTCCATACGATACGTAATTGATACGAAGTATATTACAAAACACACTTTAGCAATAAAGCTTTTCCACAAAATATTCCTTTCGTTTGTTATTTCAATATTTTTCTTGCAACGACTTCTGTGAACAAGAAGAATTTCTCTTATTATTACTTTCCTTGTGTTCTTTCTCTTCTATGAATGAATTTATTATCCGTACTCATAGCAATTATTTCACATTCGGAGGCAATACTATTATAATGGACGTATGTTTAGAGTAACAAAATGGCTCGTAATTGTAAATTTTAATCAACGCTCGGGGATAATCGTCCGTGATAATCGACATTCATGGTAATAAGCGTAAATGCATGTATCTCAATTAACAATTTTCCGATAAACTTTCGGCAAACATCAGATCTATTATACAGAACTATTTCACAATGCGGGATATTAAATCGGTATCTTTGTTATTTAAACGCAAAATTTATTCGGATTTGTATTTACATTATCGAGACAATCCTAACAACCAAATATACACTGAAAAATTATCAAGTTCTTAATTCAAAATTGAATACGAAAATTTAGTGAAATTTCTCGCGTTTTATTTATCATTCTTTGTCTACGTGTATGTTAAATTGTTTCCAAAGACACAAAACTACAAATTCTCTAGAACATTGTACCACTCAATTCCCCAATTAAATATGAAATTCTGGAAACATCATTGAATCTGATTTTCCAAATTTTTCTTGAACTAAAATCTCTTGACAAAAAATTTCAATTAAAATACTTATCAAATTTTTGATTGGTATCGCAATGTTGTCAGAATCGATTTCGTTCTTTTCTCGCACGAGGGGGGGAAAGAAACGAAAGATAATCGACGGTAGAACCTTCAACGAAGGTAGACACGACTGACACAAGAGTAATTTTTCGGGCTGTCTTGGAAATTCGTCAGAGAAATACCGGATCATAAATCTCTGACCGGTACACATTGTTAAGTCAGCATTATTGCGGTGGACACGAGAGCGCGAGTTATTTCAACGCGACGGATCAATCAATATCCTGCCAGCAAGAGATCGTTCGCCTGATTTTAGGGGTTGAATGTCGCCTTGTGGCGTGTTGTATATTAATGACCGGCCTGCGCCGCACACAGAGTTCGTACAATAGAATCCCGCGAACAATGCTGTGCATCGATTCAGATGACTCAATCGCGGCAGCCTAATTTCCCAACAAAGTGAAACTAATGTACATTGCAAAGCGTCGCGAGCAAGCTCCGCTGTATTTTTCAGAGCGGGAGTATGGGCGAACGCTATTTGAAGTGACTGACAATGTGCTGTAAGGACGTGGTATCGTGTTAATCGCGACCGAGTTACCGGAGTTGATCATTTGAAATTTTGTCCCTGAAAGTGATTTTAGCGGTAACTTTCTGATAACCCAGAAAATCGGGCCTCTTCGGGTGCAACGCTAATGCAACGAAAATTAGCGGTTGGTTGATTTGGGTCATTCGTGAGGGGGCGTGGGGTAGACCTCGAGTAGGAGTGGCGTTGTGTGGTACTGAGCGATCGCGCTTGTAATTTGTTTTCAAATGTGTGCATATGAATAAAATTTTATGGCAAGAAAGTCGTCTTCATTTCCTAGTCAGAACAGTTGCTTCTGGGCCTTTCAGTGAGATGAATCATACTGGGGTACAAGTCGTGTAGTTTCTTAGATTCTTAATAACTACTGAGGAAAGAAATTATGTGGGTGAATAATAGGAGCGATTTTGAAAAAGAACGTGGCTAGAAATAATTGAAAAAACACTATTTGTCACTATTAATCTCAACTTTCCCGACTGAAGGAAATATTTTGTCCTTGAGAAAAATGAGGAATCTTAAAAATTATTGAAGAACATTATAAATTCGAGAAAATAATTATCTTTTGCTCGACAAGTATAATAAATTTGTGAAGAGTAAGTTGTAGTAATGAGAAACTGTTCTATCTTCTATATATCTTATACGAAAAATGTAATTAATATAATCAAATGTTTACTAAAAAGTTGCAAATATTTTTCACAACTACAAGCCACAAAAATGGAATAACGCGATAATAGACAATTTCAGTACAATAAATGTAATACTGCTACATGGATCTTTTGTAACTTGAAAAATATCCCATGATACGTAAATGCATTTCACGGAGGGTGTACGCATTCGAATTCAATGATAATTTGCAAGCGATTCAAATTCACGTATGGGGAAAGATCTGAAATCGTGGCCGCAATTTGAAAACTCTGCGTTTGCGGTAGCGAGAAATATGGAATTTCGCTCGTCAAATATCGAAAACGAATAACTTTGAATTGAACCGCGTACGTAATGGAGTTTCAGTGACGAGAATTTTTCGTTATTTTCATCGAACGATTTCTTTCCTCGCCAAAGAATCATAATTATTCGCGTTATTCATTGCATAGAGCGTGTAACGATAAATTCGGATGGTGGCACGCCGACTGGTTTATTTCTTATATCATTGTTTCAGTTGTATTGTGAAGGAAACCAGTTGAAAACCACCGCGGTACATACTATCTACGGCAATCTTTACACCTGACTGTTTCTCACCACTGCAATCTTCGTTTAAACGACTTTCCCTATTATTTATGGCGGAAACGATATTGTTAGCATGAGCTAGATTAATGTTACGGTTATTAAGATAGCAACTCGTTTTGTTCTAACGGAATCAAAAGGCGATCTATCCACAGTGTCACTCCCGTTAACAATTTTATTGTTTGCAAAACAGTACGGCGAAAGAGAATAATTCCGCGCTATTTCAGCGCATTTCAGATATGAAATTGTTAACTTCTTTTCTCTTGCAATTGCTAGAAAGGTAGCGTTTCTCTTTTTATTAGATTACGCGAATGTCTTAATTTCAATATATAATAAAGGACAGTTTTTCACAACAGTTTGAAGGTTTGTTGACGAATTAAATTTAAAGCAGTGCACTTTAATAACAAATCTGACAAACCATCACAAACCAATTAATTACAAAATTATTAAAAGAGAGACATTCGCACAGCGGAACTTTACAATTTGTAAAATTGTCAAATCTCTTTTCAAAATCGTTGCGTGAGAGAGTTGGGATAACATACTTCTTAAAAATAAGTAAATTTTTTACCCGAGAAACGAAAGGGGTGCAGTCGACCGCGTGGCGAGTATATCACGGATCGGTGAATGGTCGGGAGGCTCCGTGCGAAAACCGATCCAGCACATCCACACGCGTGAACAAGCCGAGGCGATCCCCTATCTGAAGTGTATCCCTTATCTGTTCTATCTACATAGCCGCGCGGGAGACCTTGGGTTTCCTGCCGCAGCTCTACGCCGAGAATTCAGAAGCCTCTTTCGTCGCGCTTAAAAAACGTTCTGCGTGCGGATCTTCCCCCAGATTTTCCGCGTCTCGAGCACGCGTAAAAAATTTGTCAGTTACGGCAAAATACAGAAACACCCTCCCTTGGCTGGCGCGTAACACTTTGCGAGAATGAATCAGCTGCACGCACCCTGCTTATTCGAGGCGAAAGGGAGGACGAAGATGGCGGCGGGACACTTTATGCGATAGCTTATTATTACCGACGAAGATAGCACACGCTCGAGAAAGTCTCGGGAATTTATTACGATACAATGCGGCCGCGTTTGTTAAAAGGGGTGGAGGGGTTGGCTTATCAACGAGCATTTGCCTAGAAGGAAAATATTCGCTTTAACGCGCAATGAAGCTCTACTCTAAATCAAATAGTTTATTTGCTGGCTTCAAGGCGCGAAACGGCTACGATCGCTGAAACTCGACGATCGTCCGCGTCCTCTTGCGAGATACAATTGTTTTCTTACGCAACCATGAACGCAGCTCTCTCGCGAGATCAATAATAGAGAATCCAGGGATCCTGCTTCTTTCATAACAGCGTGATACGCCGTTAAAAAGCACGAGGAATGTACGATGTCGCGATAAAGGTGGAAAACATTCTGAGAAATTCTTTTATGATTATTAAAGTATGACAGGTATTATTGATTCACGGGCGATTACGACAGATATTCAGATTCGGTTTAGATTAGACAAACGTAATCGTTATATTATTGAAATTGATAAATACAATTGAAACTTGAAACTATAAAAGTACTAAATTGTATTTCAGGACTTGGTAACATTGATATTCAATAACACAGAATTGTACAAATATGTTTGTATGGGTGTTTAGTCCACAATAATCGTTTTGTCTAAAACCCATATCTAGATCTATAGTCATAAATGAATCAGAAGTTTTGAAAATTTAAATTTTCGTTATGAAATTGCAGATGAAGATGTTTAAAATTACTAACAAAAAAACGTTCAGAATGAAGTACCTTTCATAAATTTCACTTATTTTAATTTCACTAAACTAAACGTTCGGATAGAAGCTGGGAAAATGGAATATTTATCATGATCGAACGGATACTTTGATTTTTTTCACCCAATTTTGTTAATTTAATTTACTATTTTACAAGTTATTTCCAAAATAACTTCCAAATTCTGGTTTCCTCTATCCTCTGGCTAATTTAACTTACAAGGTGTTCAATTTCACCATTCAAGCCATAAAATCGCTAAAAGTTACCGAACCGAACAGCAAAACGTACGATGCTCGCACGCATTAAAAGTTGAACAAAAACGAAGAGGAGGAAACAGTGCCGTGAAACTGTTCGGAAGATACATTCGGGTGCATTTGTTGGCCCCAAATTAAATGAGCGTCGTTACGATGCCAACGATTTTTTGGCGAACAGATTTCCGGTCTGCGGGAAAGTTTCTGAAATAAAGTGGAGAAGCGAGAGAGACAGAGACAGAGAGAGAGAGAGAGAGAGAGAGAGAGAAAGGGAAGAAGAAAAAGGGACGATGAAAAAGGTGGAAGCTTCGCAGCCAGTCGCCTTCCCTCCTCCCTCCTCTATTTCTTATTGTCAGAGGGTAAGAGTAGCGACAGAGCCGCTGGATAACGGACAAAAGTTTCCTCGGCGTTGCTCCGCCGAGGTTTCTCGCCTTTCCGAAAATTCGACGGTTTTATGGGGCCGGGATAAATAATGCACCGTGATATCGAGGGATAATCGCGCGTCGACGAGAGAAATCGTGGCAACCCCCAGACACCGAAAGTGAGATATCCAGCGTAACAGTCCGCGGTGTCTCGGCTAGCAAAGCGGGAACTTTGCCGAGGGATCCCATGGTAGATAATACCAAACGCAAACTAAGTTGCTCTTAACGAGGAGATGATATTTCCCGGGTCATTTACACGTAATGGTTCTTCGATAAATCAAACGAAACGAAACGTTTCCCAGCGAACTGTTTAGTTCGATTAGTTTTCATTCAGATCGTTTTGAGTGATTTCAAGTACGATTGGGAACAGATTCCAAGATCATTCAGAGTGATTGGATACGTTGAAGATGAAATTTTCGTCGATAAAATTTATGACTGAAGCATATAAAAACAATTGCTTTCAATATCGAAGAGAATAGAAGGGAGGGTTTCAGATTGGAGAGTCGTGTAATTTTCAGCGAAGGAATTGAATGAAAGATGGTGATGATTTCTGAATCACCACCAAGTACAATTATATCAGTTTTCTCTATATATTGTGAAGATTTAATTGGTGGAAGTGTTCATTGCAATAATTGAGTGCAATGAACAAATGGTTAAGGTTAGCGTAAAAGAACTGCATAGCCAAGGTTTCGGATAGACTTGATCGAACATACCCCTATGTCTATCTAGTGTTTCCCATCTTCAAAAAGATTTGTAAACAGAGGATGCAAAATTTGTTAATACGATTCCATTTTTTAACAATAATTCGTTTAACGTTGAATTTATTTTTATCCTTGCAACAGTTCAACATCGTGAGTTCAAATTTTGTACACAAACACATTGGTAAAACGAGTCGACGAAAGAAAATTCTTACTACTCGATGCGAGAGAAAGAAGAAATATTTTGAAATACAAATATCGATTCATGTTCCGTAAATATCACTCTTGCATCGAAATGGAAGGAAAGATATCGAATATTCTTGGCAAATATAACAAACTTCGTTCTACATCTGCCAGATTGATTTTAAAATCAATGTTGATTAAACGTCATCTACCCTGTCACGCCGTAGCTTAGATTTCCTTTATTGGTCTGTATATTCTTTTCTCTCTGTCATTTTCATCCAAACATTAAACGAAGGTGCAGAAATTTATTTCGAAGCAACGCCCCGAGGAATGTTTTCAAGCACATTGAAAAGCTGATCGACCGGATCGTCGTACAAATAAAACCAAGCGACTGAAGCACGATCAAACAAATTGTTCTAATTTATTCTAAATTATTCTAATTTACCGCGTGGAAACAGTTGTACTATCAAACGTCTCTCTGTCAGGCTACGTTAAATACGCGTTCGAACTTGTTGCCATTACACGCATCGTTGGCGAAAAAATACACGCACGCAACACTGGCTTATCCTGCGTTCGTGAACGTCTGTTTCCGCTTGCTCCTCGTTCTGTCATGTCACGTCACGTCACGTCACGTCACGTCACTAACTTCAAAAATTTCACGCTTTACGTTGCACTTTCGACTATTTCTTAACGTTTGACGATGCGTTCCGCTCGACAGCAAAATTGGCAAAATTACAACGATTAGTGTTCAGCACCTTCACATAACATGAAACAAAAATAGAGCACGATCGCAGTGCATCTATGCGCGTCTGTGACTTCGAAGCACGAAACTACGTTATGAAATTCTAAGAAATTTGAAAATAATAAATCTTTTTAACGATGAAAATAATAGACTGCTCAAGCAAGATGTCTCGATCAAGACGTTAAGACGTTTCACACGATTAACTCTCAATTGGTCACGCAATTGTCAAAGTTAAGGTTTCCAAGTTTCGCGTGATTAATCCCCGACTGCTACGATAAGACAAATGACAGATAAAGTTTCAAACTTGAGAATTAGCTGTCTTATTTCTCCAAGTGCTTCTCGCTCGTTTCTTTTTAACCCGAGTGTTTTATCAATTGATTCTCTACTTTGATCACTCATGTCTGACCGTTGCTGCACGACGTGGAGCAGTCTCGCAGCCCAAAATTTCAAAACTCCTCACTCATGGAATGACAAAATGACTCGGGACATGATTCAAAGGGAGAAAATACGAGAAACTGATTATACTTTTCACTGAGCACGTCGATACAACCGCGTTCTACGCATCTGTGTATCTCTGCATGCTGAAAATCACACGTGTCACTCGAGAGCCCCTCAACCCCAACGATCAAGGTTGATCTGTATTCGTGAACGATCTATATTCAAGCGATTGTCGGTTCATCACTGACCTTCCACGAAGGCTGGACAGACTGCGAGGAACTGCACGACGATGTAAATCGTTGACACGAGATGGCGTGACGCCGCGACGAAGAAAGACGATTCGCGCCGGAATCTCGGTGCAGACTGGCACATGAGGGGGCTACACGGCTCGCCACCGATGAGACTGAATCGAGAGGGGGCGAAAGGGGATGACGGGTGGCTTGGAGGGAGAAAGAGGCAGAGAGAGAGAGAGAGAGGGGGGGGCGAGAGAGGCATCCTTTCTCGATTGCTGTAAGCTTTAGGGTTGGTTCGCATGCGCCCGTCGGGGCTCACGTGCCCTCCGCCATCGCGAACCGTAGGACCCGCCTTCCTCATACGAAAGACACGTTCCCTGGATAGCGAGAAACACACGTAGACATAGGTTCTGCCACTGCTCTAAGGAATCCAACCGCGAAAGTTCCCCTTAGGACTGATAGACGGTCGAGAGCTTGGCCCTCTCTCTACCAACACCACACGCACGTTCCTTCTCCTTCGTGTACGCTCTCGGCTCTCACGGCCGACGATTTTAACTTGATCGATATGATTTGTCCTCTCCCGTTAGTCGAACGTGGCGAGGAGGATATTCATTTGTTAACCCAGCTTGAAAGATTTGTTGACTCGTCCTTTGAATCTTTTTCTGTTCAACAGGCGAGACGTAGAATGAGACGAATCTTTCGATTCGAGGTAAATTTATGGAAAATTGGGCCAACGAAAATCTAGAATTGATATGATTGAAATTGACCTTTTTTTTTTTTTCTAGCTGATTCTTAGTTTCGCGACGATAAAATTCCCAGATTTGATTTACTCTCAAAAATGCGCGAACGCTCGAACAACTTTTCAAGCAATTAATTTTATCTTTGGAAAAGTTCAGGCTTCGCCGTTCTGGACAAGCTTTCATTCCGATTTGCGCGGAATGAAAATTGGTTGAAATCACTTCTCAGTCGATCGAGGGAACGGATTATCTACTTTTTCCTGTCAGACGGTTAGATTAGGTTCGTGATTCAGATTCGCGGCACCGGGCAAACATATACGTGCAGAAGGCGCTTCAATAGACTGCCGATCAATCAGTCGATATCTCTAATCATTGGTTTCCTTTTCCGCCAAAGATCGAAACGGTCACCGAATGAACACTTGGCCTAGAGGAAATATTCTTTTCTTATCAATGCGGAATTTCCTTTCAGCGGAAGATATCGCGTAAAATTCTTACGAATTAAAGCGCTCTAATTTTGCAAACGCACGCGATACGAGCGCGAGAAATTCTCTTCCAAGAACGGTTTGAACAACTTTTTATCTCCGTTTTGCAGAAGTGGAAATTTCGAAAATTTATGTCGGAGGTAGTTGTAGTTGTAGGGTCACGTCTTGTAACAGGTGGTATAACTGGGAAGTAGGTGGCCGAGGAAGAAGCAAAGATTCAGAAAGAAAATGGAAGTTGCACGATAAAGTATTCGTACTTCAAAATTCGCAATTGTTTTTCAATTGAAGTTGTCATTGATTTTACCTCGGACGAAACGAATTTTTCCACCGTTTAACGTTCTATCGCTTTCGCTTTATACGATGTTGAAGGTAAAGTCATTTTCATTTTCTTCTCTGTTCTTTCATACTTCTTTGAAGCTTCTGGAGCAAGTTTTGTACACATGGTGCATTCATGTTGTCATTAACTAGAGTGTCTATGATGATAAACACTCTGATGTAATACGTATAGAATATAACTTATATAACTCAATCTTATGTAACTCAATCTTTAGAGTTTCTTCTTTAAAAAAAAAAAAAAAAAAAAAAAAAATTTCCCAACAGTAAACAGCCGCGTGTGCAGCAAAATCTTCGATTTTCATCGGTATTAAATCCAAAAGGCGACCTGATCGTGAGATCATTCGCTTCGGAGCAGCATTGGAGCAAGCACCTTTGAATTCTCGCTGTTGACGAGTTGGCAAAGGGTCCCACTGATAGAAGACGAAAGTCATCCGAGAAAGGTTCCAGGAGGAGTTTCACGTCTTTCGCAAACGTGGCGTGCGAAGTGGCGCGAGTCGTAAACCCAGCCCTCGAGCAGCAGCCACTGCCAGTATTCGTAACAGACATTATACCACCTACATCGCACTATTTCGACGGATGACTTTAAGTGCGAGCGTAGCGAAAGTTTCGCGGGGGGTTGCTTTCGTAAACCGGTAAGAGATGGTTTCAAGGTGACGGTGGAACGGAAACGAAACGTGTTTCCAACTCCTCTAGACCCAGCCGCCGTCCTCTGCCTCCGCTCTGTTTCCACTGCTTAACCCCCCCTCTCCCTTCTCGCCGTGCTTCTTTCTCGCCCGCGTTTGCTTTCATCGGCGAGCTGAAATCAAGTGGGTTTCCCCACCGCACACGCCCACGCCACCGTTCATTTGCACGATCTGATATTCACGCATGGAGCTATGCCTCGTTCGGATTAATCGTGGTTGCTTGAATCGCAGTCACTTGATTAATGCGAGCGTGCACGGACAGAAACTTGAGGGAATATTTGAAACGAAGTAAGAGTTCATGCCGGTAAAGTGATTTCGGGTTGTTTGAATTTGTACGTGATTTTGGCGTGTGATTAATGCGAGTTGCGAAAGTACGTCGTGACGCGCAGCGTCGCACTGTTGTTTAATCTTTACTTTTTGCCAAGTTTTCGGTGGAAATTTATTTCAGACTTGCTTTCTTAACCTGGCTCGAGGAGCTTTTTAAAATAACTCAAGGAAATGTTCAACGTGTAGTTGAGAAAAAAATGACACGCTCCAATAGCTAAGTAGTCTGTTAAGAATAGGATTAAAAATAGGATGTCTAGAGATTTCTTTCATCTCTTCAATGTTCCAACGAGTATGCCCCTTTTGACGTTTAAATTTTTCACGAATGCATAAACATCTGCAATCTAATTTTAACTCTTAAGAGAGGTATGAACACGTAAACTTTTCACACGTAATTATCAAAATTAAGGTTTCCATGTGTAAGCCGTATCCTTGGAGCTAGTTTCATCAAAGGTGGGACAGCATGTTACTTGTGATGGGAATATTATTTGGCAAGCGTTGGATTGTTTCTTTTAGGAATGATAAGAATTATACCTAGAATTATACCTCACACTTTTGATAATTGCGTCAAAGTTTCGAAATGTTTTTCTCTAAAAGTTTGCAATATAATCTTGTATGTAGAATCCAGAAATTTGGGCATGTATTAATGGAACGTACGAAACGCGTGACATGTTTCAGGAAATTATAAATCTGTAATTTTAATACGATGATAATTATGCATTTCAATATCCATGTACACGGATATTTACAGATTTCTCTATTTCGTGTATATTAACATATTTACACGACGTAAAACGTAGCAACGTTTCAATTGGTCCACATTTTAATACAAAGGTAATTTAAACCATATTTCCACAGAAACATCACTTTTCAATATATGCAAATTTCAATATGGTACAGTTTAATCAGTCGATGCTTCAAGTGCGCGTGAAACAGCCACGTTCTATACGCAAGTTGCTCTATAAGTTTATAGTTGAAATTCATCTTTCACGATGTTGTCGAAATGCGACAGAAATCGCACCTGTCGGGCAACGTATAAGAACATTTATTTCTTTTAGTGCGCAATCAAAAGCAATACAAAGTATCAACGTTGAAAAAGTTTTAATGACCAGCAAGTTACCGCGAAAGTTAAGCAAGTTCTATCGTTCAAGTTGTCATATACAGTTGAATACAGCTTAATACGCTTAAATGGGTTCTAATTTTCAATAAAGAAAGTTAACTTCGTCTTCGTCACATTACGAGAGTTAATACGGCTATTAGGAACTTTCTGGCCGGAAAATCCGTATCTCGTCGGAAAGACGGAAAAACGGGAAAGCTGGCGAAATATTTGAAAAACAGGGGTGCATTATTGCTCCGCGCGATACGATATTTCCGCGAGCATTAAATACAATCGAATCAAATTAGCGTCCCTCGTTTTAATTGGAATTTAATTTTCATTGGAGCCGGCTTCGTAATTACATACAGGGGCAAAAGCTTCAAAAGTGAAATGCGTAGAAATTGTTAATTGCGGAAATGACGCGTTACATTCATGTCACAAAGTCCAACTATATTTCTGCCGCTCGCAGATGTTAATGCGAAACTTTGGCAAGCAATTTACCTCGCCTACACGCGGTAATTGTGTGTTGTAAATGGCACTGAAAATAATCAGTTACTACGACGTCGATAATTTGTTGGACGGTCGCTGACAGCGGTAAATATTGTTACAACCCGTTGCCAAGTTCGTGCAAACGAAGCGGAACCGATGAAAAATTCAGCTAGGATTACTCGCGCACGGACGAAAATAATTAGTGCTGAAACTCAATTTCTGGCAGAGATATACTTTCCAAGTGTGTTCGCGATCGAGAGATGAAACAATTAAAAAGCGAAGACTGTGACAAAGAAAGCCAACGTTTGTGTAACTTTGTTAAAATTCCTTAATGGACATTTAAACTTTCCCCGTAATATTGTATCCAACTGCCGCATCAAGTGCTGCAGAGATAAATTACAATATTCGAAACTTTAATCTCGCTTTAACCAAGAATTTAATTCCACGCTGCGTTGTAACTTCCCGCTTACGAAACTTTCGATTCGGACGTCGATACTTTTTCTGAGTTACCTCTGATCCACGAGATGGATTCTGGCTGAGAGTAAAACTTCGATTCGGATGTATTTCGACTTTGACTCTAGCATTTTTTTTAAGGATGTTTGCGATATTAATTTTGTAACGTTATTAATTTTAGAAAAAAAAAAAAAAAAAAGTAAATGAAAAGATTCTGTAAAAGGAGAACGAAAAATGACATTTAAGTTGTACTTTGATCTATATTAAAAAATTTGTTTCCATTAAAGAGTTGTTGAATATTGCAAATACAGTCTAAATATCGTATTAGGAAATAACGAGTCAAAGAATCTTGGCAATTATCATTCGTTTCACTTTCCCCGGAAGGAAAGCGCGAAATTTAACGAGCAGCCGAACGTTAACGTTCCTTTCGGCCGTGATTGCCAGGAAATTCCCGGTGAAGTTTACGCGGACAGGACTGCCTGGAATTCATAGCGCCGTTCCAATGCGCGCGAGATAACGTTTCCTATTCGGTGGATAAAGAAAAAAAGAAAAAAAGAGAGAGAGAAAGAGGGAAAAAAGTGATCCTGCTCTTCGAGGAAACCGTTATCTTAGCTGCGGCCATTTTAAGATCTACCGGATCTAAATTCAACGCGCTTCTTCAGAATTTCAGATAGAAAGACGTCATACATTAAACATTCCCCACCGTAGCCGATGAGAAAGCCCACGCATCGCGGGCGGGCGCATTTCCTAAGAGAATTAGTTTCCAACGCTGATCAAATAAAATCTTGATAAATTCTAATCGTGACCATCATTCTAATTGTTTCGCGTTATTTTCCGTGAAATTTC
>KQ435859.1:1169626-1191006 GCA_001276565.1 Melipona quadrifasciata
CCGTGAAATTTCAGGTAGCATTTCAAAGGATACCTGGCTCGATTTCATTAATGAAGGAAACTTTAAGAAATTTCCTTCACTCTTTTTAACTTTTAACAACGTTAAAAGGAGCATTTAGATTTTTACTTCGTCGCCACTGTTTGCGAATTCTTTTTTTGTTTGAAGCTTTATTCTGATTTGAATAAATATTGGCATTGGAACTTGCATAAATATATCAGTGTTACTGAGTACATATTATTTGTGTATGTACATATTCTTAAAGGGAACACTTCAACGTATCCTCAGAAAGAAAGTTGTTCGAAATAGTCACTGTTTAATTGATATTGATCATATACACTGTATCTATTATATTATATATAACTATACGATTATATTTTTATTTTAATATTCGTACAATGGGTGTAACTACTTGTTTCACAGTTGAACGAAATTGTACAATGATAGTAATATTTCATCGTCATCACACAAGGAATTCGGTTCAAAAATAATAATCTCCTTTTTGCGAAATTCAACCGGGAGAAATTTCGCGGAGTGAAATTACAGTGCGGAGGTACGTAAAATTACTCGAAGAGACAGAACATGACGCGAAATTAAAATTGCTTGCCACCGTTTAAAAAAAAAAAAGTTGAACAACCGCCTTTGTCGATTAATTTTAATCCCTGTTTTCTAATTTCTACGATACGAGCTATCGATACAATTGATAAAACAAAAAGAATCAAACTTACGTAAAAAGAAAAAGGAATAATAAAAATCTGTACAAAATAAGCTTCTCTGCAAATTTTCGATATAAATAAATACCGTGTTATATCGTGTAACACATTTGCACGTTTGTCGAGCAATTTAAATTTCATTATTCAAATTCCTCTCTCACTGGCAACAGGGAAAAAAAGAGAAAAAGGAAAAAAAAAAAAAAGAACTGGACCAGCAGGGTCGAAATGAAAAATTGGCCAACGATTTTGGATATCGATCTTCCCTTTTTCGTCGGTTTGATGAAAATTTTGATAGAATAAAACTTCTCTGTAAATGGGAAGAGTTTCTTTTTCAAAGCAATCTCGAACACGGCGGGTTAACCACGTCGATAAAGGCCGGCGTAGGTCCGACATACCGGAATAAAGTTTGCAGCAAGCGTATTGTATATCGGCACGATATATCTGGCATTTGCAAACATTACGGAAATGTACGTGGCACGGCCGGTCGATCGATCATTTGTATGCTTTGCTCGTAATCATTCCTCGGTTCACGAGGTTACAAGATACCGATGTCTAATAGGAAATCGTTTTATTGCGCATCCACGTGAAATATCGACAGAGCCGCACACGTAATACGCGTTTCCATGCACTTAAGTGTACACCAGGGAGATAATTTATTGCCACGTTAGACGGTCTAACGTCAATGCGTATCTCTTGTAGCGCAATCGGATCGCCATTCAGTCAGCTTCGTGTATCTCGTGTATTTTAGTGCGCGATCGATCGCACGTTTACGGTCTGGCTTCGAATAAATAAATATTCACATTGATACAGGAATTATGACGGACATTTTGGAAAGTGTCTTTAAGCAAACATAAATACCTCTCTCTGCGATATTGACATCTTGAAGTTCGTTTAAAAATGCAACTTGCAATGTTCTAGATTTTCGTTTAAAGAGAAAAGAATGTCCGAAACTTTCGAAGGGAAAGTTATTTGCAGGAGCATGGAAATTATTTGCAGTGCAAAAATAATAGTTCGTGTCTTTCACAATGATGCCAAAAAATAAGTTACCGCGGCAGTGTACTAATTTACGCGCATAATTTAGTCAAAGTTCCCGCTCGGTCAAAATTTAATTCGTCGGAATTTGATCCTTAATCAATTAGATATGGTTGAGCGAACTGAAAATATCGAGAGTAATTGATAAATATTTGTCCGCTTCGATCGAACGTACATTTATCTCCGAATAAACGATCAAAGGGCAGCCTTCATTTCACGGAAGGTGCGCGCCGCTTTGCATTTTTTTCTCAAGGGAAAAACACGAATCAAGGGATAGATTTTTTATCAGGAAATTTTCGTTTCGGTACGAAAGTTTCAGAGGCATCGGAAAGTCGTGGAAATGAACGAAAGCGCAATAAGTGTGTCGTAAACATTAACACACTCTGTCGCGATTAAATCTAGAAACGTTCGGAGCAATGCGCAAAGGCCGTTGATACTAGAATCGTCGATAATTCGTATTAACGATAATTAAAATTTCTCTGTCATTATGCACACTTGAAACGCACGCAACGCAATCGGGAAACGTTAACTACCGAATTAACATAAATTAATGTCGGCGTAGAACCACTTTACGCGAAATTTTCCCCGAATGTAAAATCCTGTCGCGCGTTTCCCGAATTTTTAGCCCGACATTTCCTGCCGTATTTCGCGGAATTTCCGCTCGCAGCGAAGAGACAGAAACCAGAAAATACATTTCAGCGTATTTCGGTATTTATATTTACATTACGTAACGTAATTCACGATCCTTCGCGTCGTCTCTGTTTTCTTTCTTTTTTTCCAAATTTCCCGCGCGATAAAGGGGAAGAAGAATTAAAAAAAGTGCAAGTTCCAGAGTGTTTAATCGAGTACGTTGCCTGCATAAATATTTTACTTACTCAACGCTGCGAGTGCGAGCGTTGCGAACACACTTCGGCGAGCAACTGCGCGCGTATATTCACAGGCGAGGAGTATAAAAGGAAATTAAAATATTCTTTGATCCGCCGGTCGCCGTAAGATGAAAATCGGTCAAACTTTTATGATCTCGCATTAATGAACAAAGTTCAACTGCAGATTAATCTTAGCAGTAATGAAAGTACAGCCGGCTGGCTAACTTTCGGAATAGCTGAGCGAAAAGTGTAACTTTCCGCGCGATTCGCGCGCACCGGCGAAAGAATTTTTATGTTTCGCTGGCGTTCCTCGGTTAATTGACCCTTTACCGCCGGATATCGGCCGAAACGATTCACCTTCGAATTAACCTCCTCCGATCCGATCCGAGTGAATTCATAAAAATTCCTGGAAACAGTTGGGCGATTTTTGTACGTGCCGTTTCTTCAACGATTGTTCCTTAAAACACATCTCTTATGTACTGTGGTAGTGTCGTGCTGTTTGGACGTTGTATATACAGCTGTCACTTAATTCTGCTCAGATCAAAAGAAATAAAAACAAATTATAATGAAATCTTTTATGATTTTTAATTTTAATAAATTTTTGTCTATAAAGAAAAAAATTAACTTGGAAAAAAAAATTCCATTTGAATGTGGATTTAATCCAATTTCAAAATTTAATCTCCCATTTTCTATACCTTCTTTTCTTAATTGGATTATTATTTTTAATTTTTGACATTGAAATTACATTATTAATTCCTATAATTCTATACTTGAAATATATAATTTTTTTTTATCGCAATAATTATTATTTTTACATTAATCATTGAATGAATATTAGGACATCATAGTCTGGTGCTTGGACTGTACATTTGGACGTTGATAAAAATTTGTTTCCCTTGTTTAATTATCGTTTGTTGACTATATTTTTCACTCGTTCTCTTCAGAACGTATCGAACAACGCAACGTGTTTCCTCTTTGATCGAGTCTCCGCTTCACAAATATACAAATACGCTAAATCGCAGTGGTTCACTTTGCAAAAACATTTAGTACAGCTTTCAGTAGTAAAGCTTTCTGTCCGGACGGGGTGTAATCGTACGAAGGCGTAGGTAGAAACAAATTCAACGAGCCGTTTAAAGCGATTCCAAAACAACCCAATTTAATATCCGAGAAAATTCTTTGAGCCATTTGGCGCTACACTTACGTATGTACACTCGTTGTATACTCGGCAAAGACTAATCAAAAGCGACCGCAGCGCCGGAAAAGTTAAATATTTAATGTTTCCAAACCACTTTGTGCTACATATTTCAAGGCTACAAATTCGCACGAGTGCGGAAGCTATTTAACTGTTTTAACGCTTTGCTGCGTGCCGCCACTTATTTTCCAGTAATTCTATAACAGTTATATAACGCCTGTGTTCGCAACGTTCAAGATAATAATCGTTCTGTTTTCTCACGCCACGCTGTTGACTCGTTTCGAAACAGCTAGTTCGATGCAATACCCCCTTCTCGTTTGCATTTGACGTTATCGGAGAACGAATATATCATCATACCCATAGGCTTAAACGATGGTACAAATAGCGTAACTCGGCTTTGAAAATTGAAAAATTTCAAGTCACTCGAAACGTTGATAATTTTCATATTCGTCGACTGAAATTGATCTTTCGCGTGTTCTCTTCACCATGAATGAATCTTTGATATATTTTCGAAATTTTAGTGGATTATTAACGTGTTTACCAGGTCTGTTCACATACACAGTCATACGTAAAAGTACAAAATTCCTGAATTGTCCAAAAAGAAACAACCTTTTCCATTATCGCACAAACCGTTTCGTTTTCACTTGCCCCGTTGAGCAAACGCGTCGGAATCAACCATCGAGAATGCAAAGAAGAGCGTTAATTTCAAGATGAACGAAAAAAGAAAGAAAGGGAGAAAAAAAAAGAGTCGCAGCGACGAGTGCCGTCGGAATACAATAATAAACCGTTCGAGGGGATTCGGCGAGTCTCCGGTCCCGCGGAAGGTAAAAGTAAGAGCAAAACGGCGGTGACCGGCAGACGTCGAAACTCCGAGAAAACGTTCATTCCGGCAAGAACTGGAAGCTCATTTCCTGGTGGCGAGGTGCGCCGGCGAAAGACGCGTAATTCGATTTTCGCTAAGTGGCAACTGAAAGCTCGGTCCCGGTTGGGCTCGGAATAAGTCAAAGTCGGAGAGGAAAGCGTAATCCTGGCCGCTTTATTCATACCGATTCACCAGCATCTCTCTCTCTCTCTCTCACACTCTTTTACTCGCTGGTCACCGTTCTTTGCTCCCTATCTTCGCGTCCCCGCCGCACTTTACACGCTCTAGTGTGGCCCAGCGAGACGTTAAAGAGAGGCACAAAGGAGAAAACTTGGCAACTTCGTTAGAGTAAACGCGGCGTTGTTTAACCTCTCTCGCGTTCGAAGTCGCGCAGCTTGAATCCAGCCCCCGAGCCGTCTTAACTGGCGTCACGAGAACGTTACGTCGACGGCGGGCGTTTACGTCGCGGAGTAACGCGAGCCGCGGGATACCTCCACGGCGACGTCGAGCCCGTTACACGCCGTCGATGGTTCTGATTGCATCGTAAAACTTGCCTCGTAAGGGCGCGTCGATCATGAATCCGGCCGTTCGTTTCTCGCGGGCACACGTACAGCCTACGTACGTACGCCGAAGTAGAGTCTCGCTGTAAATATCGGACGTACGTACGTACCTAAGTACGTACGTATTGGAAATTTTTGATAGCTCGCTGCAAAATGTTGATTCGCTGAATTATTCAAATGACCGTGCAATTTCAAAGTACCGGCCGGGGGTTAAGTACGTGCTGTTTTCCACGGCTCTCGTTACATTCGCTTCGCTGTTTCGTGACCAGCTATTCCAACTAACAACAGCGAGAGGTTTGATCTGTTAATTAATAGAACGTCGTCGTCGATAGTTTTAAACTCGCTTAATTTTAGCACTCTTTCGAATATACCATGTAGTAAATTTAGGTACGTGCGTACGTAGTTGAAGTTGGACGTTGTATTTGCCGTTGGCGATCTAGAAATGCCACATGGACGTCAAACTCCCTTTCCTACGAATTACGTATTTCTGAACGTTTCAGGAAAATATTTTACGCTTCACGCGCATATTTACATCGCTGCGAAACTAACGGAGGAGATCTCTTTTAAGATATTTTTTAAGATCCTAGACAATGTCCACGCGATGTTTCTGATTACCGCGCAATCGGCAACGAGAGAAAGCGAAAGGACGACAATTACCAGCCCCGTTCTACTCGTTCGGGAAACAAGCGTCACCTTTATTACCGTCGCCGGTAACTTTCTCGCGCTTGTAAAACCTCGTAGGTCTCAAGCTGCGCGTTGCACTCCAGTTAACAAACTATCCCACCAGCTCTGATTGAATGGAATGTTTTCGAAATTTTCCTCATCGGTCGTCCGGCGTGCGTCAAAACTCTTCATTATAAACTCCAAACGAACGAGAATTTCGCGACGATCCAGACAAGTCTGGTCGCTACCTACCGGTCATCGTAGTTTCAACTTTCGCTCGTTACTTGTTACTGATATTAAGGAATGATCTCTTTCGAATAGAACTGTGAACATTTGTGAAAATTCGTATTTCTTATCCAACTTTTTAGAAATTGTATTTTACATATTCTTTTGTACACGTGTTCTCTTATCAAACTTTCTATAAATGCGTAAAATCTCTGGCTCGGTTTTATTCTCTAAAATAGCCTGTCTATAGACATCAAACTTTAGCAGTCTTCCACTTAAGAGTCTTGAAGTGTTATATTTTTCAAAAAATCGGTGGAAATCATTTTTAACAATTATTTGTATAGTTGCAATATTCAGAAATGTTTTTTTTTTTTTTTTTTTTAGTAACGCGGAGTAAAAGACGACTGCAGATTGTTTAGCTATTTGATACTTTTGTTGCACCGTAAATTCTACATTTTTGCACGACGCATGTGTGAAACCGCCTTCGAGCGTCGCTCTTTCACGATGCAAATCGTAACGCGGAATCAGCAAATGAAATTTCTGCACACGCGGGTAATCGTAACGAGAAGTAATTTAATTTTTCCGCCGTCTAGTTGCTCGATGCAATTGCAGTACGCGCGATGACAAGTTTGCATTGTCAATCTCACGAGCATTGCGTTCAAACAAAATCGAGCGATGAACTTTGTCGTTTAAACGTAGAATGTACTTCGAACATCCCCTTCCCCTCCCTCTGTCGTAACCAAAGTTTTCCATTAACCTTTCTATTCAGAAAACAGCAGCACTGTACCGCGTTGCTCCTTCTTTTTTTCTTCTCGTGCTTGATTAATGCGTAACACTAATAACCGTGGAATATCGCCGGAAAATTCACAGCCGAGAAATTGAAATCGATTTATGCGAAGAATCGCGGATCAGCGAATTGAATTAGCATTTTGATATAACACGCAAATTACCTACGGATGATTAAAATACTGTGTGTAATCCGCGATGTTTAAACGAGTTTCGACGCATTGCATATGTTAATCACAAACTGTATCGCGGCTTGCAACGTTTCGTTGCAACGTTTCGTACGCCGCAACATACAAAACCAATTACACGTTTCAATGACCGAAGATGTCCGGCCCGGTAAACGCTTCGAATTCAATCGAAACCTGTTTATAGTAGCTCGATCGAAAATTGGAGTACAACGTAATACGATCGTTGCGCAGAATAAATTTGCCTCGCGCGGAACCTGCTACGTAGCCACGAGGAAACGAATTTGTTGCGCGCTCGGATATTTGCACGTTCTTAATCGTTACGCAGAATTACCTCGCTTGGAATTTATCATTCGTACGATGTTGCTAAAATTTGTCGCTGCACCGGTACGAATTGCTATAATTTAAAAGATGAAATATTTACATTTTAAACCTTGATTCGAGTCCTCCGGTGTTTCTTACCTTAAAGACTTCAAGGGAGATTGTTCAGTACTGGTATTTAGCGTAACAACAACTTGACAATATTTTGTGAATTTTGTAATTACGCAGTGCAGATCTGCTCACGATCTTGTAGGAGATTGACTGTTTAATTAATGTATCAATTGCCCGGGGGAAACGTGATTTGAAAAATAAAGACAAAGCGTTTAATAACAACTA
This sequence comes from Melipona quadrifasciata, assembly GCA_001276565.1. Taxonomy (NCBI): domain Eukaryota; kingdom Metazoa; phylum Arthropoda; class Insecta; order Hymenoptera; family Apidae; genus Melipona; species Melipona quadrifasciata. The sequence continues at coordinate 1,177,365 of KQ435859.1, forward strand.
TTAACGATATTTTATGGATTTTGTAATTACAGTGCAGATTTAGATCTCGCAAGAGATTGACCGTTTAGTTAATAAATCAGTGTTGTTGGCTGGCACAGACTGTCGTTATTCTACTGCTCTACTCTTCTGAGCGCAGCTAATTTCCAACAGTGAACCGGTAGTAATATACGAGTCGCCCACTTAGAAACCGGGCTGATCAACTTGATAAATTGAAATTACAACGACAAACGTAATTTTTCAAAACCTTGTTTGCGAAACGTCGAATGTATCGCTCACATTGTCGGGACAATGAATTCGACAAGATCTCTTTTCGAATGGCAAAATTGATTAGTTCCCATCGGTTCGGACAAATCGTCAGATCGACTCTGAAACTTACAATCGTTCGTCGAGGCCGTAGCTTCAATTAGTTGCAAGGGAAAACAACGATTACAAACATCGAACGTTGATTGTTCGAGGACTTTGCCGCGATTTCTCCAGCTATGTTTCTCCAGGATAATGGGGAGGATACAAATCGACGAGGAATAATCGGGGATAATCAAATCGGTCGAATGGAGCGAGTCGGAGCTTTCCAATTAATTTCCAGTGGGTGGCAACGTGAAGAGGGAGCCCGCAGAGAGCGTAGAGGCAACGCGTGCGTATACGGCTTTGACAAATGAGTTAATAAGAACGAGTAATTAGGCGACGGACAGCTCGAAGCAGTTTCGAACGTTGCGCATCCGTCACGGGAGTACACACGAGTACGACGATTTCGCGTCCGTGCGACTCCTGTGCACGTCCGTTCGAGTCGTTCCGAGGAACGACGAGAGGGAGGGCATCTATTCGAGAACGTCGTGGCCACCGACCGCGAATCCGAAGCCGGCGTATACACTGCCGTTCTGACACGGCGCTTTAATGTCACTTCGGGGCTACAAATTGACCTTCGGCCACGAGCCTGGAATAAACAACGCTTTGGCTTGGCCACGGTCTGCGAGCGCAGATGTAACCCGGGCGAGCAGGCGCGAGTAACCCGAGTTGCTCGACGATGCGACGAACCTTAAAGGGAAATAATTGCTTTTCCAAGCTGACGCTTCCGGGAACTCGTGCCTCGAATGAATCAACTGGCAGATTTGCGAGCGGAATGCACACGTCACACCTGATTTCCCCGGTAATGCTCGGACCTCTTAGGAGCCGCGCAGGAGAAGTTCTTTGCGATTTACCGCGAGAAGAATGGGCAACTTCAAACGAATTGCTCTCGCAGTTTTCGTCTACGTGCCTTCGTTCGCCGTCGTTACGGACACGTTCTACAAACGCTGGAATAACAACTTAGTTTCCTCTTATTTGTGAACGAGTTCTTCCGCTGAAGCAAGTGGAGCAAGACCGCGATTGTGTGTTGAACGAACCTATCGGAGGTCAGTGGATTTTAAGAAGTTCGCCCTTATTCACTCGAAACAGAATTAGCCAATAAATTGAATTGCATCGTCTCCTTGCAGACTTTCGGATCATTTGTTGTCAACGCATTCGTCTCGAGCATTTCCTATCGCGTACGAAGGGAATTCTCCGCAAATTGTTGAAACAACGATCCAATTCAACCTCGATACTTTTCTTTCTCTGACAGGATGTAAAATTTAATTACGGATTGAATGTCGAATTAAAGAGAAATTTCACTTTTTTTGTAATTACAGTCGATATTTTCAAAGCTCTTCGAAAGATATTTTGCCGGAATTCTTCCTTCAGAATTACACTGAAATTTCTCAAGATTGATCTGCAATGTACAGGAAGCTGAGTTAAGCGTCGTACGGACGAAAGATTTCTCCACGAATGTAACAGAAAGCGAAGTGATTTTATCAATCAGTCAAATTACCGCGATTCTCACCGCTTGCACGACGCTTCTCGCGATAGTTGCGGATCCGCGCAAAATCGTGCGCGTAGCTGACTCGCGTCCTCCTCAGCGAAATACAAACTTCTTAAGGTTATTTCCAGCGGTGTACAAGTTCCTTTCCTCGACGGGGGAGAGGAAAAAAAAAAAAGAAAAAGAAAGAAAAAGAAACGAGATTATCGTGATTTCCCGAGACGAGGGTGAACGCCTTGCTGCGTGAAGACTGGATGGGTGTGGTCGGGTTCATTTTCCTTTTATTCAGTTCCCCGTCGGTAGCTTGGAAATCTCCAACGTAAAAGGCTCGCAGTTCGGGCGAGAAACAATACTACCGGAAACAATGGCCGTGCTGTTGATGTCATACCGATATCTCGCTGACACGACAAGCTAGAAATCTCTTGCTCGAATTTTTCCCAAGTGCGGGAACATCTTAGAAACGGGGCGAGGCTGTGGAAACTGATCCTGAAATACGCGACGTATTATTTTATTCGTGACAATTAATCCTTGTTTCTGTTTTATTTGGATCGAACGAGATCTATCTCAATTCTAAGACATTGCAATTGTGTATATATTTTTATTTGATAAATTATATTAAATTGTATGTTATTATATATATTGCGACTAATCAACGTCCGTATTAGAAAAATCTAACCAAGGTTCGAATCACTGGACAAAACTAATACAACGCCGACATCTGGAATTTGAGAGAACGTAGAGCGTTTAATTGAATTTAATTAACGTAAACTGCGTCGAAGATAACTATCTTCGACATGGTCAAGGCTACTTTCGTTCAAGACTCTGTATGCACCGATGTTTACCTCATTTCGAGCTTAGGAACCTGCAGTCAGGTAACTCCAAGGCGGTTCTCGTCTTGGTCTCTTTGAGTATTCCACGTTGCAACTTGATTTCATTGGCGATGGTAGCGAGTTTAACGCGAACTGGCCTTGTGAGGTCGGCGTGCAACTTTAATGAGGTGACAAAGATGACTCCTCTGTTCGTAACCTATTAATTATGGCTCACGATTCGACACCTTGCCCGTGGTCCGTGAAGTTAACGCCAGAACGTTCAAAATCAGAACGATTAGATGGTGACTTTTTCCTGGGAATTTTAGAGGTTGCCGATGTTTGTCGAAACAAATCTTTTAATTTTCGAAACTCGCGTTTCTTTTAAAATTTGGAGATATACACTTGTTTTCTGTTGCTCTGTACTGTTCTCCATCGATCAAGTTCTGTTTCGTCTTCTTCACTGCACGATGTTAAACAATCGACAAGTTCTGTTTTTATCAACTTTGCTCGCGTAGCAAAGAAAACGTCGAAGCCATCAGACGTTGGAGCGCAAACACGTCCCTTCTTTTACCAATTATTCCAATAAACGTCATGTGTTGTTCGATACGCAATATATTCCACGAACAAGTTCACAGGAAAGTCAATTCGATTCTACGGCAGATCACACCCGAATCGAGCTTGATACTAACGAGAGATGTAATTTGTCAACTCTCTTTCAAGAAACACCGTCTCCGAAATGTCTTTAGTGTTGATAAGTCAGAAGTCAGATTACATTATTGATATAAAAATGATACAAAAATTAAGATTTATTCCTTCATACTAGAAACTTTGGTACAAGTTAAATTCAATCATTACAAAAATATTCAGTATCAGAATTTTAAGTACTAATTTTAAAACCAGTTTTATGCTAGTAAAATTTTAAAACTAACTTGAAACTAGTGTCAAAATATAATGCTCCGTCAATTTAATAGTAATTTAAAGCAATTCGAGGCACTGCGCGAACATAGAAATTGTGTAAACACGAATAAAACTTTGGCGAAAACGGAGACTCGTACGCGTTGGTATAGAGCAGAAAAGAATTAAATTGTTCATACGGTGATGCGAGCTTGTCACTTTGGAAATAAAGTAACTCGGAAGCGTAAAATATTTATCCCTTTCAAATGCTTGCAGATACGTTTTTGCTTGACTTTCTTTTTTCTTTTTTTCTTTTTGTAACGCGTGGCAAACACGTAGATGTAGCGGAAAAAGACTGCAACGACTCGCGCGATCGTACGTTCGTAATGCTTCAAGGTTGCTAAAAACGTCGCGACAAAAATTTACATTTTTAAACGCGTTGCAGAATGTAAGTGTGAGTCAGGCTCAACACTAGAATTCACTCCGGACTGAAATACGAAAGTTGCGCCAAATAAATTAAAACGATACATTTGCGTGCATCGTGCCGTGTAATAATTATCTACACAAGGGTGGAAAGAAGTTTCGAATGTATTTTATTAAAAAAATTATTTCTCTAACGGGCGATTTTTAACAGCGATTCGGAGAAAATATGTGTATAAATTAGTGATTTTCTGATAATTTTAGTTTTTATTTTCCGAGAATTTAACGTGCTCGCTTTAACAAAGGCGACTGTTGCCAGATTTTTCCATCTTTTTCAACAATGCGTCCTAGCAGCCAGAAATTGTACTCGCAGAACGTTGAGACAGATACCATCGGAAACGATCTATGTATATAACATACGTATGTCCTGCTGACACATTGTCGAATGAAAAATGACCAGTTTTACAAAAACTTTTACAAAAGCTTTTTTTGGTCAGAAAATTCTTCCCAACTGTAGCAGTGCTGTCTTGTGTATGTGTTAGCGATAGTTTTATCAGAGTGTCACAATCATTGTATTTTTGGATAATTTAGCTACTATGAAAATTTCTGACGATAATAACAGAGAAAGTGTTCTTAGGAAAACTGAAATACACACATGCTGAATCAAAAATAAAAATATTACAAATATCTTTTCATTTCCTTAGGAAATAAGGTTCGTCTCAGTTATAAAGAAATCAATAGTCAGTTAGCAGTATTCGTACGTTATCGTCTAAATTGAAAAGCGAACAGTTGCATTTCTGTCCGACAGCCTCTTATAAACTATCGTGTTCGAAAATAATTTGATAATTTTCCAACGCGAAAGCCGGTAATTGAAATTTCCGAAAATATTTGTTAATTCGAAACCACGAGAATAAATGATTTTACATATCGCCATTGTGGACCGGTGGATTGAAATTGACGCGGTTTAATTGAATACCGAATCAAAATATAGAACGTACGTAAGCTGTAATATGAATTCAAATTGAGCATTCAGCTATTTCCGATTGAATCGATTTATTTTTCAAAATAACCAGCTTTGCGAGATCGACTCCATAAAGAATAACACGTATAAAAGAATAATAGAGACTGATGAACCTGCTCGAAATTTGAACCATGGAGATATATATAGTATACACTTTAAGAAAGTCAATCTCTACTATTTTTATTAAACTCACTGTTGAATGCATTGCAGTTAGTTGGAATTTATAGATGCAAAAATTGTACGATATTCAATAGCACATAAAATAAAATAAAATATTGGCCGCGAAACACGAGCTGTAACTTTTAATAAGTGACAATCGAAGCATTCTCCATCGAGAATTATATCTTATTTTTCAACTTTAGTTTGTTCGCGCTTGAAGATGAAAGAAGAAGAAAGAAAAAAGGAACTTTTAATAAAACCACTAGAAGGGAAACGTTGTTCTTCTACAATGACTCGCAAACATACATTATTTCCTTAGCGAGGATCGCTCTCTGATCGTAGAAAAATTACGTTTCGTCTCTTTTATTACGTTTGGAAACTAAAGCCCGACGATTCTGGTACAAACGAATTTCCTCTCGGTCTCTTCAGAAATCTTGCTATTCTACCGCGAAACTCACGACGATAGAATAGAAACCTTCGTAAGAGGGAGAAGAAAAGGTTGAAATGATTTTTGGTGCCGGCTACATCGAGCACAACAGGGATTTCGTTCGAAAGTTGAACATCACAGGAGAGAAATGTCATGAAGTTTCAACGTGTCGTTATTAAAAATGAAAATAACCTGCAAAGTCGGAATTCTTCTGTTTAATTAGTGATGGAATTATCGTGTATTTCTTTTTTTCTATCGTGGTCTTTAAACGTTTCTTTGATTGGTTTCAGACATTTCTTTGAAGAGCGCACACACTATTTTGAACGATGTTATCGCAGAAATAACTGTCTCGGGAAAATTGATAATTATTGTGACGTTAAACGGTAATGAAGTTACAATGTAAATGGAAATCATTGTCAAATTTTAGCTGCATAATTCATTTTATTTTAACGAGCGATTGATTCAGTAGGTCGTATAATTTTGATATGATAATTGATATGGTAATTTTAGACGAGTTTTAAAAGTGCCGAATAGAATAATTAAAAAGATCGTAATAAAAATATCTAGAAGCGTTTCTTTGCGAAAGAAAACATTGAAAGAACAAATCAGCCCCTTTATCATTAGAACCGGCCGCGACTGAAAATAAACCATTTCGACCATTCTTTCGCTACCCGTATCCAATTTTAGTATCTCCACATTGCTTCTTATTGAATTTTAGAGTTCAGGTATTGACTTCCTCCTGAAGCATCGATAAAACAAATGTAACGCTCTCCTGTACAGGGCACGGCTTCATCAGACAGAAAAACGTTCGTTTCCTTTCTAAGAACACGTTCAAGTAACAGAGTACTCTAAAAAGTATAAGTGAATATTTTAAGCACATGTACCATTCATGCGTTGAAACAACACGTTACGCTTTTAAAATACGCTTTTAAAGAAAGAACTGCACGACTTGTACCCAAGTACGATTAGTCTCACTGAAAGGCCCAGAAGCAACTGCTCTGACTAGAAAATGAAGACGACCTTTTTGCCATAAAATTTTATTGATACGCAAACATTTGAATCGATAGAAAACAAATTACAGGTGCCAGGCAACGCCACTCGTAGTCGAGGTCTATCCCACGCCCCCTCGTGAATCACGTGACCCAAATCAACCAATAGCTAATTTTCGTTGCATCAGCGTTGCACCTGGAGAGGCCCGATTTTCTGGGTTACCCCCGCTAAAATCACTTTCAGTGATAATATGTTCTCATTTATTGAAAAAATCGAAAAAATTACGTTTTATTTGGAATATAAACGATGAACAGATGGATTTGATATGAACTGAAAATAAATAAATCTCTAATAAATAAAAGAGACAAATAAATAAATCTGAGAAAATGAAGATAAATCAGTGAACACTTAAATGTGACATCAAATACAGTTGCGATACCTATTAATGAATTAATGAAGAGTATACGATTACAAAATATTAAAAAATCCAAATTACATTGCTCTTTGATTCTCCCTAAAGTTCTCCCTTTTAAAAGTAACGAGTGTCCGTAATTCATCAACGAGAGAAAAAAGAAAAAAAGAAAAGAAAGGAAAAGGAAAAAGAAATTCTCACGTTTTCCTCTTTGCCTCTTGTAAGATCAGTTCCTGTCGCTTGGAACTCGATATCGTGGCAATTAAAGCCGTGTCGAAGCGATAGGAATCGAAACAAGGGTGAAACAGCGAACGAAACGCGGATCTGGCTAGCGTTAGCAGGCATCGATATTCCAGGGAGGACTGATCGTGAACTTCCGCGTCGCCGTAAGACGGGAGCGGAATCTTCGGTAAGTTAAATGGAAACAAAATAAATGCAGGGGCGGAGGTTCCGCTGGCCGATAATGGGATTTTTCAGCGGTTTATTCCCGCCGGCGTTCTCTCGGCTCGTTGTAATTGATAAATGGAGAACTGAAACCGGCAAGAGTGAAAGGGATAGAGAAAGATCGAGAGAAACGTGTGCGCGCGCGCGAGAGAGAGAGAGAGAGAGAGAGAGAGAGAGGGTGAATGGGGTGAAAAGAACGTATGAACGAGCCGGGGGTGAAAGAGAACAGAGAGAACTGCAGTTTCACCGCATACCGGAAGACGAAGGCGCGGCCGGTCTTGAAGCGTTTCATGGCAAACCAAATATTCGCGGTATGCTCCGGCGTTGCAGGCCGGAATTTCCAGCATGAAGTCGTTATACTACGAGACCACTTATAATTAATTGCTTTAGTTTATAATCGCCTTGCGGCCATTGTGACGCAGTCGTCCGAATAACGAGGATACTCGTATCCTCCGCGTTCGCTATCCGCGTGCCTTTGCTAATCCTATCGTTTTTTATCCCGCGACGACCGTCCCCCGTTTTATATCGCGGCAGCACGGTCGCCCGGAACGGTGAAAACGCCGGTGAAAGCGGACAACCGAGGATAGATCCTCCTCCCGGGTGATTGTTGCGTTTCCTCGGCTCGCTCGTTTTGGAACGAGCTGCAACGACGAAATACTTAACGCCGTATGCTCGACGTATTTTAATTAATTCGCGAGGAAATACTGTCGAGCTTTCCGTTAGGGGGCATATTCTGTGCAACGTGCATACGCGAGAAGAAGGAATGGAAATTTTCGATGCGTTTCCTCTGGTTGTTTATTCAGCGACAATTAAAGATAGATTTGACACGCTTCGTTTAGTTGAATCACTCGAGCTGACGAAATGAATTTCTAGGTTGAATCTGGATAATGTGAATTTGAAGATGTTATCGTTGATGGAGGAAACGAATGAATTTCTACATATGTAATGTATGAATTACAATTACACAGACTGATTGAAATTTGTTCTTCGACAAGCTTTCGGGGGATTTTTGGGGGAAAAGGATCGATTTTCGAAACGTCGGGGGCGATTGAAAGATCAGACGTTCGAGGAAGAATTTTTCTGTTTCTCTTCGATCATTTACAAGTACTTGGTGCCTGGAGATTACGAGTTTGCATGGAAGAATTTATCCTGAATTTCCCTATTCAAGCATGGGAATCCTTTGTAGACGCAAAAAGAGAAGAAAGCCATCCGGCTTAATAGAGTAAGAATTTTAAACTTCGAATATCTCAAACTTTGCGTCTTGCTGAAGATGTGCAGGATCCCCGACGCTCTCAGGAATTTTAAGACTTTGAAAGCTCCTTAGATTTCCCGGTTGCCGAGTAAACAACAAAATGTACAGTAAAATTCACGGACTATTGACGGGACGTCCGCCCTGCAAATTGTTACGATTTATTTGCATACTTTTTAATTAGCGAAACGGTCACGTTTATTTTTTTTAATTTCCTTTCTCTTTTTGATATAATTGCGTTTCATCCGAAGGAAGGAAAGCACGAAACGGATTAAAACGACGTTAAGAAGATTATGTCCGCGTCTGTAATTTTTAAAGCTCAACGTCAATTGTATAGCAAAGCGTACAACAAACCCGTAGACTCTGCCGGGACAAAAGGAAACAACCCTGACAGATTGTTGCGGATGAAATTTTTTAAAATCTGCACGTCACGCGCAATGTAGATTTCATTTTCCATCGCAGAAAATTAGACGTGGCTTGAAATGAAATTTAAGGAATTTCTTTGCAGACGCGATGTTTGAAATTAAATTAAGCGCGGCCTGACATTGGTTCTACGTACAATACTGTCAAAATGTCGAAGGAACGAAACGTTTGATTTCTTATTTTTAAAGATTGTACAACACAAACGTATGATAAAACTGTAATCTATACGTCTCTCTTGACAAAAATATCTCAAGGAAAATTGAAGCGTTAGCGCAGTAGGGAATCGTTTCTCATCGTAGCAGACGCTATAATTTCCGCGACTCGTTTGGAAATCAAATGATCGCATCGCGTGTTTGTTACTAACTTATACACGCGGCTATTGTTAATGGAACGCAATGATAAATAAATATCTTTCATTTTATCGCATGACAATTGAGCGGAACGTGACAAAACGCAATAATTCGCAGACTTCATTAATGCTCGTGTGCCGTGGCCGATCGTACATTTTGGTTTTCATACCAATTACGGGGGTGTAGTGCATTTAATGCTAATTTCGCATATTTCCCACGACAATTTAATCAGAAATTCGCCGGACGTTGCTGTACGCGCAGCGCCACCGCGATAATTGAGATTTATAGACGACACTTTTAATCAAACGCCAAACATTCAATGCAAACACATGGCAACTGCCTGTGTTGTTACACTGTTTGTTGCGAGAACGTGATTGCTTCACCCGACCGGTAGTCTTGCAAAATCGGTGTGTCAGAGAAGGGAACGTTTAACGTTTCTCTGTTCCTATTATACGATAAAGGACAAGTTATCTGAGAATTTTTATGTCCTTTATGTCTCTACGTAACTAAACAAGTGAAACGTAGGATGAAAATTTGTCTCGTCTACCAAACTTTAGATATTTCATACATGTTCTTGCAGCTTCGAATCAGCCGCAAATATACAAAAAACTAGAACGTTGTTTGCGCGTGTTATTTGAATGAAATAACTTAAAAATTCCATAAAAGGGGAGGTACAGTAAAGTGACGTTTATCCTCTTTCCATCAAGCGAGTTAAATCTCCGCAGAGAATTATTTTCCACTACGCGTTCTACATTACGCGTCATCGAACAAATTGCAATTGCAATTTTGGTCAGATGTTATTGCGAAATAATTACACATGTTTGCCCGACGTTATTATTTATGCATCGAACAAAATTTCTTGTTTTATTTTGTATTTTGTATTTTAGAATCTGAAATTTTTAGTACTCCGATATTTAGAAAATTGAACGTTTGAGCAATACCAAGTCAAAAAATTTAAATTACTTAAAATTTTGTTGTTGATAAATTGGCTGCTCGAGCAGAAGGTAACTAAAAAATGTTTCCGTAATCGTGACACACCGTGTTTTGCCATCGTTTTATCGAGCAGCCAATTCATTTGTGAAAAATGCGTAATTCGGAAAAAAAAGGACACGCACGCGCGGGAGAAACTTTGACGTTGCGGCTTTCTTTTCACAAACTCGCGTTCTCTTGTATTCTCGTTTAAGCAGGCCAACGAATCCATTTTCATGGATATCAGCGTATAATTAGACGATCCGCGCATGCATTAAGCCCTCCCCTCCATCCTTACAAACGATAGCTGCGGAAACCGTGCTCTGGAATTTTAGTTCTGTTTGACTGTAAACAGATAGCATGTCTATACGCGTCTTCCATCGATTAGACGCAACCGCGGTTGTTTGAGTTCACAGATTGCGCCTCCGGGGTATTAAGCGGTGTTATCGCAAATTGCTCTCAGACATACACGTATCTGCATGCACGGGAAATATAGAAATATCCCGAGACGTTTCGCTAAAACTCGCAACGGATTTTCCATCGGGCGTAAATCCAAAACTTGCAAAATTATCAGGCAACGATCACTGTCTTCTTTGTTACGTCGCGAAACGAGTGTTGTTCCGGTTGTTTCACGACGAATATTCTCGAGACAGTATCGACGAAAGTATTTTTCTCAAGTAAGATTCGTAGAATGTGCCTCCGTTGCTTTATCAACCCCTTCAGTCTTGAGAGACGAAAGTATTTGTACGATTGGTTTACTGTAAAAGTAGCAGATGAAATATTTTTTGCGTGCATCTAATTCTATGTCATACACAGACATTTACGAACGAAGATTTGACACTAGAACTACCAAAGTGATCGAAATGACCATTTGAATATTTTTGTTACATATTTTACAGATATAACAAAGTGTATTTTTACATAAATAAAAACTTGTATCATATAAAGTACCCTGTTGCATTATAAAGATTTTCCGTTTCTTCTACTTTAACATCGCTGATGGAAATTTCATGCTTCATTTAGTCGTCGGTAGTTTTGGTGTTAAGGAAATTTCGTTCGCCAACTGCAGTTGTTAAAAAGAGAAATCCATGATAGTATCGTAACATTTTTAACTGGACGAAATATTACAGGTTGGCAAGCAATTTAATTAACATTGTTAATTACACGTATGTAAATTTATTACCGCAAGTGTACAGCGTACAGTCACGCGTGTGCATTAATTATGTGGAAAATGTTTCATTCCAAGCATCTTATTGCAAGGAAAGTGCAACAATAATCGCTGTCGGCATTATCGCGATCTGCTACCACGGATGAATCAAAAGTCCAACGGTAATATTTCAAGAGGATCCGGCGATTGTCAGTGGTCTGACACGCGATAAGACAATTTAGCCTGGCGCGGTAATTCACGTCGACAATGCCACACGGGACATCGATTCCGTTACAGTAAGAAACGAGACGGCACCGCGCCACCCTGCAAACGACAACAGAAATCACCGCGTCTGAAGAATTTTCGGATATCGGCGGGGATTTGCAACCGGCGTCGATTCCCAGAAGAGACTTCGGCCCATTTAATATTTAACGTGCCACCATGGTGCTCGCGATGGTGAGAAGCTCGTGCGAGAATGGAACTCGATTTCTGTCGCGAAGAAAGTTCTCTAACGAGATAGGGACACGATAGGAACGGGCTGAGGGAAGTAAGAATCCGCGAGAAAGAATAGGTATATATTCCTCAACTCGCGTCTCTCTGCGAGATTAATATTGAAATGGCGCGTTTGTCTTTAGAGTTAGTTAATAATCGAAAAAAAATTCAATAAAAGAGACTGCGCGAACATTTCTGATTAGACGGAAACTTTGATACTCATCTCTGTATTTAAGGAACTTTCTGTTCTTTTCAACAAAAGTGTCGTTTCATTTCTGCAAATGTTAAGACACAGCTGGAATTTATTCGTACTTGCTAACTTTTAATTTCACAAATACATCGCCGATTTTACCAGTATCTGACGACACTAAACGTTGAAATATTTCCTGCGACACACATACGATATATCTACGAATATAAATGGGTTTGTACTATTCTGCGACGATTGTTAAATTTGTCAAGTCTCGTCGTCGAAGGAAAATTAGGATGGAAAAGGATGAGAAAGATTCGCGGAGAAGTACGGAATAGAGAGTAGGAATTTCCTCGATACGCACGTACGCGAACGATCGTAGAGACGGAACGATCGCTACCCCTTCTTGGTTCGCTCCTGCGTCGAAGGATCGCTAGTAATATACAGGCGTAATAAGCCTGAGGGTGATATCACTTTTATGACGCGTATATATGTATCGATCGTTCGTCGTAGATACTCGATGGCTCGGATAAGCCGACTTCTCCCATAGCCGTCCATACTTTGCGCATCGAATGAAACATTTTTTGTCCACAGCGCGGCTCGTTGTGCGAGTTTACGTCAGAGGGTATTAATTTTATCGGATTCTCGGATCCGCGGCTCGTTTGCCGGATCGGAAACAGTATCGTTTCAGAGCCTTACGATTCTCTGCAGCGGTGACTCGATAAATCGCGTCTGCAAATAATTTCCCTTCTTCCTCTCCTCGTTCGTTCTCCTCGAAACGTATGACTCTGTATTTTCTGGATTGCTGCCAGAGTGGAGTAAGGTTTGCTTCTCGAACGCCCTGTTTTTCCTCAAGTTCAGAATGTTCAGCGAGCTCTTGTCTTTCAGCGAAATTACCTCAATTTCAATTTCACTGCGTTCGTTGTTTCGACCGTTTAAATTGACAATAGTGACGAGTAGATAACATTTACTTTGATCCTGAAAAGAAAGATTTTAGTAACCTGATGGAAACGATTCGAGAGATACCAAGAATTGTAATTCTACGAAAAAGATTCCAAAAGTCCACTGGTATTGATGTTTCGACGGTGACGGTGACATAATTTATTCTATTGTACTTCTCAAACACACGCACACGCGCGCAAACTAACACAGCAATTCGTGATTAAACGGACTCGATCAATATTAAACGTACGTCAGTGGATTCCTCTTCAGTAATGACAGGTATCTTTTATCGACAGGCGATGTTATTAACAACGTAGAGCCGGCGAACCCCCCTCGCCTTTGTATTTCGCGCGGTTTGTTTACGCGCGATGACAAAAAGCGCGGCGTTCCTTCGCAAATGTAGTTTGTTAACTCGTAAAGTACCTATACGCCAACCGCCCCGGGCAAAATCAAAGTTTCGCTACCTGTGAACGTAA
>KQ435859.1:1191044-1218178 GCA_001276565.1 Melipona quadrifasciata
AACAACAATATTTTATTTGCCCGAGCAGAAAAAGAAAGACAGGGCCCTCCGACAATTTAAGCGTCGCAAAGTTATTGGCTTACTGGATGTTCTCCGGGATATAGAAATGTACAGAACGAATTTACCGCATAGTTTCTTTAAGACGTTTCTCTATTATGTTATTTATAGTGGTTCGAAGAGGTGTGTACGAAGCATTTTTGTGAGAAATAGACGCACTTTGTCGCCACGTAATATCATAAGGCTGGATTCTTGCCGTGCATATTTTATCGTGTGTAATTACATTTTGTCGTGAATAATACGTTCTTCTCCGTGACTACATTCCTCGGTATTTAATAATAACATTCAATTAATGTTCTCCCACTAAAATTGATACAAATTTGAGATCGAGGGAATATTGTCAGTAACACGCAGGGAAGTAATTAGACGAAACGATGGAATTCATCTGTTCGATAGTTCCTAGCGAGATGAAGGCCAATATTCTTCCATAACAATAACAATGATTTACAGATATTCAAAACATTCAATATTATGACATTTCGAAGATAAAACGAGTCTGTATTTAGATTCCATTTCTTTGGAAACGTTGGTCCAACTTTACGATACGCAGAGTGAATGTTTTCGTATTATTGCGCAGCGATGAATATCGTGAACTTTGGAAAGAGTTGAAACGTAGTTGATCGTGAAAAAAAAAGAAAAAAATTGACGAAACGATACCATAGTAAATGTCAAATATCGTAAACGTACGTGAAGGAGGTAGTTGAGAGGTCATGCGTCGAAAAAAGAATCGCAGCTCAGAATCGTACTGTCAGGCACGTTGTACTTTTGGCGTTGGATTTTGATGAAAAATCATATGCAGGGCGAACGAGCCATATGTCGACGACGTCGTGGCATTACTCGAGAACTAATTGCCCTCGTATTATCTCTGTCCCCTACCAGTTCAGCCTCGTAATCAACCAGCCGCAAGACCTGTCTATCACAGTCCTCCAGGTGGCAGTGTTGTAATTTGCAAGCCGATATCGCAACAACACCGTGTTTACCGTTACATCTGTCAGGCTAATGGACCCAGATTAAGGCTTAGCCCGTTATCGTTGCCCCTGAAGCGTATCAATGTCTTTCTAACCGGCGTTGTCGCGGTTACCCTGCCTCTCGTCCACGTGAAAGCCAGCCTGACTGACCTGTTAATTGTAAGCCCGCGAGCCAACACCGATAATGGTGCTGTTTCTAACGCTGCCGCTGTGTTAATACATTCCTTGGCTGGACACTCCATCAACCATTCCATACCGTTCCTGTTGATTTCCGTTTGGCAAGAAATCCAGCCTCGCTGTTGTTTCGCCCGAATCACTCGCGTGCGGATTAATTGCAGCGGGAATAAGAAACGGAGACGTAACTGGTGACGGAGTCGAACGTGGGATTTTAATAAACGATAATCGGTTGTTGCAACGCTAGTTGGTGGGAACGATTGACCTAGAGCTTAAATTTAGGGATAACTAGTTGTAGAGAAAGACATTGAAAAAGTGTAAAAATTGAAGAGACTGAAGAATTTTGATCGACGATTAAACGTTTGGGCGTCAACCGATTGCTGGTTGAAATTTGGAGATGATTCTTTACAAAAAATACAAGTCGAAGAATTTTGATATCGATTCACAGGTGAAAGGGAACTTTCCCATTTGTGATTAAAATTTAGGGGAAATGATAAGCTGAGGGATTCGTGTTTTTGAGAAAGATACAGTGGTTAATGATTGAAATTTAGGACGCCACAGCTTTCGATTGGGAGAGATGTTATTTTACGATTGCGAGGAGGACTTTGCAAAATTTACGTTTTGCGTCCGAGCCGATTATACGTTGTACGTCATTGGGTAATTATGTTAACGTGGCATTTTGGTCGATCGCTTTATTCATACGAATCGAACTGTACTACTTTCGACGGTCAATCATTAAACACGCCAATAAATTAGTAATTAGGGACGCAGTAATTGCAATTAATAATTATCCATTGTTTCTATACTTTAATGATTATTAATTAACATTGTGGAACAAAGCTGCACATTATTTTATGACGTCAATGACGTAAATTAATAATGACGTGGAAAAAAAAAGTGTACTCAATGCAAGAATAGATATTACAAAGATATTACAGAATTACACAATCGCAACGAAGTGGTGAAGACTAGTAAAGTATATCAGACGTGAATTCGAGACACGTTTCTCACGCTAAATTATTCAGCTGAATTGCACAATTGCGTTATAAACTGGTCGAGTAAAATCGTGAGACGAGAAAAAGACAATGAAAATTAGGGTAATAGAACCTGCGTAACAGCAACACAGGAGCGATGCAGGCCAGCGGTGAACCATCGGCGTGCCATTAAAAGTTTCCATCATTTCAGGACTCGCGTTACCATTGTTTCGGTGGGTTTAATGCGAAATTGGGGAAGGGAAAGCGTTAGATTTCGTCGCATTTGTCCGCATATATTATGTTTCGCGTTCGTCGGGCAAAGCGCGGACCGACGTACTTTCCAGGGAACGGACAGCCTCGAATTTTGAACGGGGTATTAAAGCGAAACGATTTCGCGGCTGGACGACAAAATGCGGGGAACACCGATCTACCTGTGTGTGCGTCTGTGTGTGTGTGTGTGCGTGCGTCGTAATGCCGGCACGAAAAGGAAGTTTTGAAAAAAAAAAAAAAAAGAAGAGAGACAGAGAATGGAGGCCCACGTGGGAAAAGTTTCGCCGTGAAAATTCCACGCATTTTCCAGGACGACCGGTTGAACGCGGTGTTGAACGAGCCTCGACTTTTTTAGTGCTTGTTTAGCTCGCGCGAATGACCCTTTTGAAGTTAATGCCCCATGAGCGCGCACAGCCATATACTAAACTGGTACGACTGTTGCCAGTTGAAAAATTCATCGATCACGGGCAGCAGGAGAGGGAAACCGAGAGAGAGAGAGAGAGAGA
The DNA here is from genome assembly GCA_001276565.1 of Melipona quadrifasciata. Classification (NCBI taxonomy): domain Eukaryota; kingdom Metazoa; phylum Arthropoda; class Insecta; order Hymenoptera; family Apidae; genus Melipona; species Melipona quadrifasciata. The sequence goes on from KQ435859.1 coordinate 1,193,994, forward strand.
GAGAGAGAGGAACAAAGTACGGTTGAACGAGGACGGGAAGACGAGGCGAAAGCGAACTTCGAACTTTTACCGTGTTTCCGCTCACGACACCCTTCCGTCCCGTTATTTCACGCAAAATAAAAGTTAATCCGCCGCTCGTGCAGCTTCATTTACGCGACACCGTAATGGCCCACTTTCGCACACCACCGAGGAATTCCTCGTCCACGGAGACGACGTTGTTCCCGTTCGTTGTTCCCGACGCGAGAGAGACGGATATTCGGTTCTACAGCGATTTTCAATTCCACGCGCGACGCCGCGTTGTTCGTTACCGCGTGTACGCCGCTCCTCTATAACTTCCTTTCTATACATTCGCCGCGTTAAATCTAACCGTCGTTGCCAAATAATCAGCTCTCGGTTATTTCCCGTGTCTGAGGCCTGAAAGGAAGACCGAGCGACGGAGGATGGAGATCGAAACGCGATCTGCGTGAATGATAGAAAATTGAGATTTGTTTGTTGATTGGAATTAGATATTCGTGTCGGGATTGAATCTGATCAAGCTCCAGGTACGATACTGCCATTGTGATCTACCAGCGTGCCTGGTTCCTGCATATCTTGCAAATTCTACAGCAAAGTTTAACTGATGTTGATTGTACATCACGGAAAATCATAATACACATTGGATTGGGCCAAAAAGTAATTATATTTTTTTTTTCTAGTGGATGAACACACGCGTGTATCTGGAAATGTAAATTCATTCCACGATTCGATAGCTGATTGTTCGCGTTGGTTTTAGAAAGAGAAAATGTACAATTTCGTCAACAATCGTTTGTTTGGGGTCGATTTTCATAGAAGAAGAAAAAATCAAAAAGAAATGCTCTAAATTTATCTGAATTTCATTGACGATGAGGATATCAAATCGTTTCTTTTGTCGAAAGAGATAAAATCAGTTTTTGGGGCGCGGAATCACAAAGTTGCTCGAAAGATAGCGAAAGGTAATCGAAGGAAACGGTCACCGTAGTGAAAACGCAGTTACTTTTTAGCCGAATTAATGCGAAACTCGTTAAAAGTTTTGTCCCACTTATTAAAAGGTTGTCAATAGTTTGCTACAGATTATTTATTAAAAATTTCTTCGAAATTACTCCAGACCAGAAAGTCGCACATTTTACACACTCACAGAAAACGCGTACTCAAATTACTCTACATCGAGTTTTTAATCTCTGGCGAGGATTCACGCATCGTCCTCTCTTAAAACATTTCAATGCGTCGTTACCAATTTCTCTGGAGATTGTTTTATATCGCGGCTAATGGAGTTGGCGCGGCGGTCTCGTCGATGGCGAGAGGATTGGATTCGCCGACGCGTGGAAAACTCGTGTCTCACCCCTCGTCCTCGTTCGAGCGACGCCGACGCGTCGTATTATGCGGATTGCAGCCGAGCCGATTCCGCTGACCATATTAAAGGAAAACTTGCTTCTCTCTCGCGCGCGCCATGAGAGACGATTTAAACGGCCGTACGTTCTCATCATCCAGAAATTTACGCGGCCGACGCTGAAGCAAATTACGTTCAGCGTCGTGATACGTACACGTACGTACAAAACCGCGTCTCTCTCCTTTTTTTTTTTCTCTCCTTTCCCCTCCCTTTCTCCGCTGTTTCTCGCGGACGGTGTCATGCAACGCTCAACCGCCTGTTATTCAACGAGTTTTTTTCAACCGGCGACAATGCTGCAAAGTCGGTGAAAATTTAACGCGCGCGCGTCCTGCGTCGGAGTTTCCAACGACTGAGCGCTGATTCTTTCGAATGAATTTTTCACGGCTGTTCGATCCTGCCGGCTCGCTCGGATTAGTCAAAGTATCTGCGAGCAGCTTGAAATCCGCTAAATTTTTCAGGGTCGAATTTTCGTTTAGCCTGCGAGGGACGTTGCTTTTCGTTTCCCTTTTATTAACGAGCGATTATAGAAGAGATTTCTTTCTCCTTTTTCTTTTTAGGAGAGAAATAGGAGTAAAACAAATACATTTGTCGTATCGTTTGATATTTTACTAAACATCAATCCGTCTTTAGAGACCAAGTGATTTGCCTCGATATCGATCGACTTATTTTCGAATTTGCTTGCCCTGATTGTGTATATTGTTCAAAAATTTCTTCTTTCTAACGAGAGGTTACACCGTTGATCGATGAGAAATTGATAAAATTTTTAATTACCGCGCAATAAAACCCAACTTCGAGCGAGGAAGCAATGCAACTGTAGAATAGTTGCAGCAACTTCCATTATGAATCGTAGAAAAGTTCCGATCGAATAAAAATACCAAGTACAAGTATACCAGGATGCATGTTTGAAATAACAAAAATGCGCGTATCGCAAAAACTTTTCAATCCAGCTTACATTCCTCCCTGTACAAAGTTCAGCGTAAGAAAGTGATTGATGCATTTTCAATAGTACATTTGAGGTACGAAACTTGTTTCCCTTCCGTGTCTGTTCCACCCTGTTAAAGAAACCTGATTTTCTAAAAATCAGTGCACCGTCGAATAAATCGTATCGATGAAAATTACACGTACAATGTAACTCAAGTTGAGTAATTAATTACTGCCATTTTTCACAAGTTTTTAATTCAGATCAAAAGTGGCGATATTATAATACCGTAATTTAGAAACAACTTTTTTTTTCCAAAATTTAACCGAAATTCCACTTCTCTAAATTTTAAGATACTTTTGCAATTGCGAAGCTGCGCGACGCTCGTGCCGAAGGATTCTCTCTAACGGGATATTTCTTGCGTCGTCGTGGCACAATAGATACAATCAGCCAATCGCGGCCAAGTAAACTGTAATTTTATACGCCACTTGCAACCAGTAAGAAATCCAAGAGATGTAAAGTCAATCGAGCTTGTATTTCTCGTTAAACCTGCTTTTAGAGGAAATATTTTCCTCGGTCTCGGAAGGGTTGCAACTCGTCAACCAGTTGTCTTTTATTCTTTCTTCGGAAAGCTCGCGAAACACGATGTAAATGGAGAGAAAGAATAGATCATCCCGGCGCGATGCGAATAAGAATATTCTTATATTAACTAAGAACCAGATTAACCGCGTGGATTTATATTCTATAATGATTAAATATGATTTAGCGGAAAATAATTCTGATATGTGAACATGGAACGTGGATTTCTAGAGAGTGTTAAAGACACGGATATAGAGTAATTTAAAGTTCTTCTTACTCTCGATTGAAAAAAAGTAGAGCATGATTAATGGAATAATTATTGCAATAAATGCTGATCACGAATATTGCCATGGTAGCAGAAAATATAATATAATAATAAATGAAATAAATATCATAGCAAAAAATATTTTCAATTTTTCTGTGGAAGAGCAAAACTCTGCTTTCAGTTAATAGGCACATGAAATGTAAAATTTCAAAATTTTAAATTCTTACATAAAGGCAAGCTGTTTCACGATGATTTTACCCGTTTAATTATTCCTATCATCTTTTTAAATTATTTAACGTCGACTTAACCCTGTTTATAACGTTCGATACTTCAATTTCCAAAGAGTTATCGCGCAGGATAATTAATACGGTTATTAAACTACTCTCTTCGTTAAATTCCTTTCTCTATAGAGGGCTGAGAGTCGGTCGCGGAGCTCGTTTAGCACAAACAACCAGCCATGGATTCCGCAAAATATGAAAGAACGAAAATAATTAAAGATCGGACAGCAGTTAATGCGGAAATCGTTTAAAGGGAAATTGCGATCCTTTATATTTTAAATAACCGGCAGTCTGAGGAACAGGGTATTAAACCCTGTTGAGGTTGAATGTAAAAAAAAAAAACAGCCAAGTTACTTCGTGTTTCTTTGAATTTCCAGCCTCAGATAATTCCGAAGAGAAATGAGCTTTCAAGGAAAGCTTATGTTTATCATCTTTGTCTTGGCGATGTCAGGTCATACCGCGCCCCATCCATTTCCACTCGTCTTTATTCAAGTATCACTTTATCCAAGAATGTTCTTTCGTTTGCTTATTCCGGTTTGTAGACGATAACGTAACAGTTAGAAAACTTAAAGAGTAGGTGATCGAAACAAACTCAATTTTTCTTTCGAATTAATTTTCCGATCTCTTCTAACAGTGAAATTTCTTTTCTAACGTTCGAAAATGATACGTGTATGTACGTGTATGTATCTTTGACAGCTTGCTGTTATGAAACGATCGTCGTACCAAGTATTAAACTCGTCCATAATACCCGCTAATATTACCCTAAAGACATCATTAACCTACATACAACCACTCAACAATCAATCTCCTTAATTCCAGCAAAATTGAAAATCGTCCGATCCGTCCCCCTCTCTGCAATTTAATCCTAATCTACCCCCCGTTTAATAACCACTTGCTGGCCGAGCCGAACTCTCGTATCTCACGGACACACGCCTGAAAAAACCGAATTGAAACGAGCCCCGGTGTGTGGCAAAAAATTATTTCTCGCACGTCCTTAGGGCCATTACCAGCACCCTCATAAAGGTTCCCGATCAGAACGCGCAGGGCCGTACAGCCACGGCGATACTTTCCATCCGTTGATTTAAAGGAACGAACTAAAGCCAGGAACAGTTGGCGAAAGATAAGAACCGTCTCTGCCCTCCTCCCCCTCGGCGTGCACGCGGCGTGTACGTTCCACGGAGCAAGGTAAATCAAGGATTTGCAGTATGTATATGCCGCGTGTGAATGAGGTCCGTAGCGGGGAGCCGAGAGAGAACACCTAACTAGCCTCTAAATGGAAGATCCGCAATGCGGCTAAGTACCCCGATAGATTCGGAAGCCAGGCTGAAAGCGTGGCCTGGAATTAGCCATTGTTTCGGCCCATGATTTAGGTAAGAGCCTGCAATTTGCTCGGAAACTTGACGATGAGGCAACGATATCGACAACGGCGTCGACGACGGCGAGCGGCGTCGCTCGGTTGACACAGAGCAACCCCTGCAATCGGTACACGTTCGGTCGGGTGTATCGGTCAGTGTATCGGCAATGTCGAGATACGCGAATGGATGCACACTCGCACACAATGTATTTTTTCGTCCTAGTATTGTTTCGGGGTCCTAGGACCCCCCTCACTTCCTCTTTGTGTCACATTCTGTCGCACCTAGTTGGGCAGATTTTGGGCAGATTTTGCACCACACACTACCAGCGATGAGAATTAAAATCAGAAAGTGTCGTCACATCTGCTTCGAGAGTTATTTGTTGAATTGAACGTGGTGAGTCTTCATCAATGAAGGAATATAGCGATTCCATACTTTCGATCCTCGAGAACTGATCCCGATTTCGAAAAGAAAAATTCTCAACTCGTCCTGCGACCCGAAGTTTCACATTCTACGGTTGTAGCGGTTTATATCCGTCGGTGTATGGCTACGGTGGAAGAAAACGGGGCAGGGGGCGCGATAACGTGGCAAAGGATCGGTTGGAAATATGTAAATCGGCGCTGCTTAACCCGTCGTCGAATCGAGGCCAGAGACCTAAACAGACGTCGGAAGTCTGGTAAGTAGATTCCGAGTTGTCTGAGAATAGATCTCGGTGGAATTCGAAGGAGGTTGCAGTGACGCGAGCGCCGCCTCGGATCGTAAATGAAATCCGCGAAAACGAGTTCCCCTCTCCTCCTCGGGGTTCTCTCTTCCGCGATACCGAGCCGAATACGTGGAGAGAAAAGGGTCGCGGCAAGTTGTTTCGTTAGATTTCCCGTAAATCTGTGTATTTGGGGAAATAGAACGCGCGTACAAATCGCGGATATGCTTAACAAACTCTTTCTCTAGATGCGTTATGTTCGTCTCGTTGGTTTTTCCACGAATATCGACGGGTTCGTGATACTTTTATTAATCAAGTGGTATTTTTATTAATTACAAATCCATAGGTATTTGTAATTTGTTTATTGATAAGTACTATAATATCACCTCAATTATAATACTCAAAGTGCTTCTGTAAAACACTATTCACTTTTATTACAAGTGAATATCATAACGATCTATCAGATTTCGATACACTGATCAGGATTTCAAGCTGCTAGAAGAGATTGTCATTGACGATGTAGTAAATGGTGAACATCTTTATTTAGGTAGATTTATTATAAGGATCTCGATTGCACTAAAAATGGGATGCATAGTTGCACTAAAAAGTAGAATGCAAGTATATTCTCGTACCTCTTTATAAACTCTCTCCATTTGACTTCGTATGTTATCATTGCCCTCTTATCTAATCGGCAAAAGGAACGTCAGTAACGTCTCGGCATTTAAAACAATACCAGAATTTCGTTGGCAACAGAACCGAGTCCAAGTGGAACTCCCGTTCGGTTCATCAATATTCCAAAGTAATTTCTGCGAGCTACGTGCTCTTAATAAGTCAAAAGGATGGTAAGCCAATTAGTCGAGCATTACCCGGTTCATTAGCCCGATTATAAATTAGCGCGGCATTAACTCGACTCTCGATAGTTTACACGTAAGGATGAAGTCTTTCGCTGCAACGACGCAATGGGATACAACCCCGTCTGTCTGTCTGTCTGTCTGTCGAGTTGCTACAATGCGGCGGGGAAAACAGTTCCCCCGTGCGACGGTTAGTTGAAACCGAACTTGCCGCACAAGTTTAAGTACGTTTAAGTAGTAATTAACGGTTTCGCGGCAACTGTCGATACATCTGTACCCCTTAACTATGCCCGAACGACGACCTGGTATTCGTTCCTGTAACGCAGCGAGAGAAACTATCGAGGATAGATCGCGTTCTTGTAAGACGGTTTCTCTCGAGTCTCGACCACCGCGCAAGTGTTACCGCAGCTCTAAATCTCCTTGTCGAGCGTACCCTCGCAAGTACATCATTATGCACGTGTCTCCGGTAATTTTCTCTCTCTCTCTCTCTCTCTCTCTCTCTCTCTCGACGTCATATCTTCCGAGAGTATTTCGCGTCTCACTGTGCGCGAAATACCCTGGTAAATACCAATATACAAGCTGCTTTACGAAGGGATCTCGTCGTTATTTCGAGGAACACAGTGTATGCTGGCTGAATTTTAATCGGTAAGAAATGGTTAATAATCGGCGCTTATTGAGACGATTAATTCAGCGACGAGATAAATTCCTCTGCTTTCTAGTTGATTATTTTTCTATTAAAGTTTCTATCAAAGCATTTTATAGCTAGCTCGTGTTTCCTTGTGTATTATAAATTTTGCAAGTTTTGCACTTTAATTCTCTGTAAGCGCCGAATGCAATTTTTCTGATTGGTATTAATCGTCGACGAATTTATGAATATTGTTTGAACAGTCAGAACTATTTATTTCTCTTCTTTGCAGAGATATTCTGTTCTTTTAGATACCTCGACGAAGATGACAAACAACTAATCAGTTTATTCAGTCACGTTTGCTACATTACGGCGATAATGCAGCAAAATTGATTCAAAACAAGAAACCAGTGATTCTTTTCTCCCATCTACACTCGTTGATTTCACGTTGCTCTAAACCATCCCGCATTAACTTAACAAGAGTTAATAGTTCGAAATGGGAAGGAAACACGATAAAAGCGATATAAAAGTGCATCGATCGAATCGCTTAATTGCAATCAGAGCAACTACCGTTACGGTAGCAACGTTACACACAGGCCACGAAATTATTCACCACGGAATTCGAATAAACGGTTGACGAATACACATCGAATACGTATTTTCCATTGTGATTCGGTAATTGTTCCACTGTACGCGTTTAACATTTCAAGACATTATTACAGCCGCAGTAGTTATATCGGTTTCGGTGTTTTACCCAGTCGGTCTGCTTCGCGTCCAATTCTTACAGCTGCCGTTGAATTCAATTGAATTTTGTTGTACAAACTGCCGATGGTCTGTAACTGGATTGATCAACCAACGTTAATCAGTCAATCTCGATAATAACCTTCCCAAAGTAGGCATTTCACGAAAATTCACGAACGAACGATGTAATTCACCGGAAATTGTCGAAAGCTCGGGCTCGAAATCAAAATTTAACAGCCGAAACGAAACGAGACAGAGGGAAAAGTCGTAAAAGAAATCGGCCTCCGCGAGGAATTCAACGCGAAAGCCGAAAAAAAATTCTTTCAGCCGAGCGACGAAATTGAACGGGGCGCGATGGATCGAAGAGGCATTGATCAATGTTTGATCCTTAATTTCGGCGTTATTTTCGGCGTGGCGCGTCAACCACCGGGGGCCGGGGTGTAAAGTTCGGAACAATGGCAGAATAGCTTTCCAGTTTGATACGCAATGAACGTCGTTCGCTCGGAGTTGGTTAGCACGTTAATCGAGCATTGTTCGTTAGGTTGTTAAGCGGGAGATTTCGGCATCTGCAATCTTGTCGCGGCCGCGTTCAGAAAGTTTCGAAGCGCCGTGGCTGCCGGTGACGAAGGGGGCGGGGGAGGGGTGGCGGTGGGAGGCTTTAAAGGATTCGCAATAGGATTACGCTCATCGATCATCGCGCGCACCTGTATCTGCCTTAAGCGGCAATATTGGAAGCGGATTTTAACGTCGGTTTTAACGGTCCGTATCGCGTAATATTATCCCGGTATTAATAATACCGATAAATCAACCGTCGTGAGAATAACGTTCGACTTCGAGCACGATATTCCGTTGGTAATTCGACAGGATCGAATGCGCGCAGTAGCACTCCTGGGAAACGAAATGTATATACATGTGTATCGGTGACTGCTATATTTATATAGGGTAACGTACGCGCGCGCGCGCGAGTTGTGTAATTAAGCTTGTTACGAACTGATATATCCCTGAAATTTTGAGACTATAGTTTCTCTAGGACGTACATGCACCCATTCTCTGTTCTCTCGTTCGTGCGAAGCGTTGGGAGCAACGTACTTGGCAGGCGGATGAGACGAACCGGAGAAGTCGTTAGGAACATGACGGATTTGCAACGTCTATCACTTTTTATACAATTTGCGTTACTTTGAGAAAATGTGAATGTTAACTTTCAGTTGACACATTGAATGCCACGCCAGTTTGACAGAGATTGTCCGTGGCGCCACGATGAATTTTCTATTATACGATACACATAACGTTGAAGTATTGTCTGCAACGGATACATAAATAAAACTTTTTTTAGATGTTTTATGCTGCATTCATTTCTTCACTTCTTCTACTGCATTAACGATGGTAATAATAAAAATTTATAAGTATTGACATTTGTTTAAATATATTTCTATGAATCTGGGCACGCCGGTCGCTGGTGGCCCCCGTGGCATTCAACGTGTTAATATTTATAAATTATATCCAATATTAATTTTATCTAATTTCCTTATTCTGCATATTTTCCTTTCAATTATGAAACAGCTGCGTGAATCTCTAAATCGCGAAGAAATTACAGTTTTGCTCCATTTGTATTTTATACTTTTGTTACGTGCCAATTCCTGTGTACAACGTCAGACATGTTCTAGATAGAAATTGCTATTGAAAATCGTCTATTGACATTGGACATGTATTTGAACACAGAGCGTGTTCCAAACTTTCAAAAGCTTGTACGAATGACAAACGAATCGCGTCGTCGGCAGTGGAGAAGATGGAAACATTTTTTCTCTCACTCCGCCAAAGGATTTCTCACGTCGAGCCGATCCATGCGACACGAACTAAGAAATCACGTTACGAGAAGTTTCCTTCGCCATTGTGAGCGAGAAAAAAAAAAAGTCTTTTCACACGCGGCGAAATGTAGCTGGATTTTTCTAGATTCGGACGGTCAGATTATAACGATCTTCCTCGAGAGTCGAGAATCTTTATTACGCCTTACAAAAGGATCGTTCGATCGAACGAACTCCGAGCACGCGGATTTTTCGCGGACGACGCTGGCAACTGGGACAAGCTGTAACTCTTTCTTCGAGTGAAAAGCAAGAAAAACGAGAGAGCAAAGCTTTGTGCTGGTTTAACGAGCTTTGTCCTTCCGCGAGCCGTGTTTCTCCGCGTGTGCGCGAAGACGAGTCTCGAGAATTTAATGCATATAGGTATGATATTCATTATCGCGGAGGACCGGAGAGAAAGAGGCAAGTAAATCGTCTGAAACCGCACCTTGTCCTTTTATTCTGTCCTCCGCGTAAACGGCAGAATAATACGATGAATCGCAAAGACGCGCGATTCTGCTTCGAATCGTTTAATTTATATTTCTGTGTAAATCTCGTTTCGGCGTCAGTGGAGTTTTATGCATTTCTGAGAAATTCCATATGCGCAAAAGTGTACGTAGTGATACGTAGTAAAAAAAGGTATTAAAAATCTCGAGAGTAATTTTTTTGGTTGTAACGGATACTTGAGGGGCGAAAGAGATCTTTGTTTAAACTCCACTCTTGTAAAAGTACAAGTTTGCGTAAAAATCTGTTGTAATGCAATATCTATTTGTAACGTAACGTATTCCAAATAGAACGGAGGTCGCAATGGCATTCTTAGATTTTAAACGACGTTATATTTCCAAAGAGCCGCGAATTATTGAGTAAATTTAATTAAAAGTAGGTAGTAACTGTATCGCTGAGGAAGAGCACTTCGCGAAAGAGGATTTCTTAATAAAGTAGGAGTGATTGAAGAAAGTTGGAGCATTGTGCTCGAAACTTTCTCAACGGATAAATGTTCGGCAATGTTAATGAGATCGTTAATCATTCGACACGATTGTTTGATCCAGAGCTGATCGATCTGACCTATTGAGTCTAACTGTAACTTCTTATCGCCCTAATTCCAAATCCTCTAAATCTCGTATTTCTATTGCGATATAACAATGATTGTTAATGATTACTCAAATGCCAGTTCGCGCGGTATAAACAATCTCCTGATAAAAAAAAAAATCTTTAACGAAATCCATAAAATTTCCCATGTTATCGGGAATATTTACGAAAATTTACAATGTGCAGAAAAGGACGAAACTAGATTGAAAATTGCATTGTTTCCTACGGTGCATATTGCATGCTGATGAAAAAATATTCTTCCTTTTCAAAAACTGTTGTTATTTCGTGTTAATTTGTATTAAAGCAACTGGTCGTAAAAAGTCTTGAAACGTGGGAGCGCTACGAAACTCCTCGTCAGTATGGTACATACGCTACACGTGTGTAAACGTACATATACTGTATATATATATATTTGCTCGAAAGCATCGATATCCCTGACAACAACTACTTGACAAAGCAAATCGAACAGGATCGTCTGTGCTTTCTCTTACACGGACACACACACAAACACACGCATACACAAGTTAGACAAGGGGGGGAGATCCGCTTTTTGATGTGCACACTCCAAGGTTCGATGGTATAAGCATCCAGAGTTTGCCTTTTCTGCTCGGCGATTGAAGCAGGAAGAGGGCAACGAAGCGGAACGCAAATGTCTTCGTTAAACCTTATGAAGCGAACTCTCGGAATCCGTGAGCTTTTCGCTAGCGAACGCGAGGGAAAAGCCGTACGTGGCGAGCATTTCGAGAAAGTCGATGTGCAATCCGTCAATACCGTTCGTTTATAACATCTAGACGCCGTTACGTAACCTACTTTCCCCTCTTTATCTTCACCGGCGTTTCCAATTGCGTTCTCGCGACAAGTTTCGAATATCGACGTTTCTTTTTTCTTTTTTTTTTTTTCTTTTTTCTAAACTTTGCGACACCTCCACGTGACACGGCCAAGACCGTCGCTGTATATAATTCTTCGACGTTTCGCGATTGAACTTGGGCGTTTAGAGTCGAGCTCGTTCGACTTTTGCACAGAAAGTTCCAGCGTGACCAGACTAGCAATACGAAGTACGATTAAACGAATCGTACGTCACAATTAGTTGTGATGCTATTTGTATCTGTAATATATTTTATTTCTCTAGCACCACTAATTTTAGAAAAATGTAAGAATAGAGAATACTGACAAATACACGTATCAGAGAAGGAAATAAACACACAGGTCAGAGAAGAGAGATCGAAAATATTGGACGTTCGCTAAGAAAAGCACAATAATACAGAGTATAAATACATATTTTTTGTCAGAGAAAAAAGATCGAAAATAAATCTCCAACGTGTCGCGTTTATTTCGGTGACACTCGCAGGAACAAAACAACGATTGGGCGTTCATAATTAGCTTCGTCTATTTTCGAAATAATGAACGGTGACAATTTGGATCGGTGATAATAGAAAAGTGGTGGAACAGTTTCGGTTGCTTCTGGCCTTAATGCCGATTCTAAAATGGGACGAAGGCCTTAACTCAATAACGATGCAGCGTTGTGCAGGGTGATACAAACTTGGGTCGTTAAATTAAGCAATTTGGAATTCCTCCCGGGATATTCGACTACCACGATGCCGCGCGAGCCGTGTCTGTGCGTGATGTCATGTAATTTTGCGAAACGTCTCAAGAAGCACATTGCCAAACAATTAACATTCGCTAACGTTAAATGAAAACTCAAACTGGTGGAAAGTTTCGAAACGGCGCGAGATCAGAAAGGTGACAGAAGTGATATAACTCGATGTCATTTGCGATGACAGAAGTGATGTAACACAGTCATTTACGAGACAGTGCTCCAAGTAAAGAACAACGTTCGAGTGCATTTTACAGTAATCGCGTGTTGAATAATTGTTTCAAGAAATGCGCACAGAACGAGAAAAAGGGAAAAAATACATACAATGAATTTGAGACTAACACGTTCTGAAATGCATATGGTATAATTTATACAACACGATCACATAGCGTGATTTATTGACAGAACGGTGATCAACATGCAGATTATAAGTGCAAAGTGGACAGACTGTAGGTATATATTGTGTAACGACACGATGAAATTTTTCTTTCTCTGATATTAAATGTAATTTCTCGTTTAAATTAATACAGTATTTTAGTAACAAAGGATACCGTAAATAAAAAATGAAGTACCGACGCGTTTTCGACAAACAATATCCTCCTCTTTAAAATTAATTATTTTTAATCAATTTCAACGAATAATTCGCTTTTCGTACGTTTTGCAACGTAAAATACGAACATCTCGTTGAAAGGTGAGTGTTTTTGCCGGATGCTTCGACGATATCATCTCCAAACGGCAATTACAATGGATTATTCGAAAAGTACACAGCCATCGAGACGAAAGGCAGGTACTTGGCAGCTCCAAACTCGATAACAAATCCGTCGAATGAAGCTGAAGATCATTATGAAAGAAAAATTTCTTCAAGTAACTAAAGAAAGCACAAAGCTTGGTTTTTCAAGTTAAACGCAAGACAAGCGCGAAGCTTTAAGATCTAAAGGCGCTTTGGAATCTGCTCTTGAGCAGGAGAAGTTAACAATATCGGAGAATAGGGTTGGTTTTTGTTAATTCGTTTGTTCGTTCCGTAAGATACGTCGGCATGTTTAAAATTAATATTGTCATATTTTCTTATTTATCTTGGTTTTCCAATGTTTTGGGTATTTTTGGTAATTTTCAATATCTCTTTGAATCTATCACACTCTTCTTTTTAAACAAACAAACGTTCATTGCTGTGAAACTAAAATCAAAGGAACAAATTACAGTTAATTGCAGCTTGAAAACAATATTCAGTCTTCAAATTTAATGCTACACATAAAATCACGGAAATTATCGAAGAAATTGACTGGCAATCGATCAAGTGCAATTTATCTGTAAGGGTGTCTCCTCTCTTACACGTAGGTGTAAGCTTCGAGTAAAAAAATCGAACGCTCGCGACGAGACAGCGAGTCGCCTTTGACTGAGCGGTGCAATTGAAAGTTTGCGAACTTTCCGGATAAAAGGGGAAATATCGGGGGGAGTGCGAGGGAGAACGAAGGCCAAAGTCGAAGATCCGGCGTGGTTATTTACGACCATTTATCCGGGAGGATCAGCTTGTAAATTCGCATCGATGTACAATCGGAATAAGCGCGACGAGACAGCGAAGGAAACGTTTGATCTTTGAAACCACAGCAACGCCCGACGAAAAAGAGAACAGAAAGAAGTAAAAAAATAAAAAATAAGAGAGAAATCCCTGGAAGGTCTATTTCACTTGGGGAAAACCGGAATGAGAGTGGTAAAACGACGCTTGCACAGTTCCCATGAAATCGTTTAAAATGTGTTTCAGCACGTTCGTCAAGAGCTTATCGTGACCAAAGACAAAAAAAAAAAGAAGAAACGAGCTTGTTTGTTCGACGAAGCGAAATCAGAAAGAGAAACGGCGTTTCATTCGTTTTCAATCGCGATGAATAAAAGAAACAAGTTGGGGAGGGGAGGAGAGTCATATACATATGAAATATTAAGGTTAATGCGCAAAAACTGCAATCCTTGTTGCCGCGTGCTACGCGCAATTTTCAGGAAAATCCGGCAGACGCGAGAAGGACGAGCTGTTGTGCAACCTTTTGAGAATAAAGGTGCAATTAAAATTCTGAGAAATTGCGAATTGCGAGCGATGAAGGGTAAAAGCGCGCGGTTGCAGGTGTTATTTCGCTCGTTACTCGTTTCATTCGTGCATTTGCTATTAGTTTAGTTTCGCAACTCTTGAGAAGATTATAATAATAACTGTGTCACGATGGTGAAAACAATGATAATATTCTACGGTATTCTTTTTATTATCAAAACGACAAGATTTACAATTCTCTGCGTAATTCTTTAGTTTACGGTCGAACATTTCAAAGATATTGACTCGTATTAATACTAATATCTTATATTAAGTATATACGATTCGTCAGATCATCCACGTACATGTCGTATGGTTTTAATATATAATAGATTAACATAATCTATTTTATATAATAATATAATATCGAATGTTCTTTTCCCATCGAGTAACATCGAGATAAAAACAAAAAGAGAAAAACCAAATAAATTTCTCACTCCTGTTGTCCAAAGTATTATCAGTAAAAATCTCTAGGTGCGACGATTAGCAACGTAAAGGAAACAACGAAATTGCAATATAGATGTTAATTTGCACGTTTCGCGCGAAGAGAGGCAAGACACCCTGTTAGCCTGTTTTATTCGTTTCGTCAAACGAGTACGCGAATTTATATTATGGGACGCACGTTAGCTGGCGCGCGCGCACGGAGCAGGGGGACGGATGATAAGCCACTGATATTGCCCATCGAAGCGCGATGCTGAGATTGGACTCGTTCCTTCCCATATCCATTCGACGTAATCACCGCAGGCACCGTCGCCACCCTAGCCGCGGCAATGACGATAATCTCCCGGGACGCCGCGGAAATCAGCAGACGAATTTTCACGTTCTTTCAACGCCCCCACCTCCTCCCCTCCTCTCGCCCACGCCACCGCCGCCGCCGCTGCCTGTCAGAGGCTTTCTTTTAATCTCCTTCAATTTTCATTGCTCTTTATTTGCTCGCGGACTTTGCTAATGCTTGAATTTTTGATGACGTTGTGCGTGCAGATTCGAACAGGAATCCCGCGTTTTCTTTTTTCTTTTTATCATTATTATTATTTTATGATCTTCAGAAAATGCAAAGCGACTCTAATCTCGCGGAGATTTTGCCCAATCTGACGGATACGTGAGAGATTTTCGTTTCGTTTTCTTCGTACAAATATTTATGAACAAACGCGGCTGGCGGAGATTTCCAATGTCGATCGGTGGTTGACGAGTTAATTCGACGATATTTTTCGTTCGGTAATTCGCTACGTTCTTCTCTTGAGAGTGATGAATACAATCGCCAGAAAGGAGAAAAGGATTTGCTGTAAGCGTGCGAAATGTATCTCCCTTTCGATAAAGCGCCGAGTTTAACAAAATTCGAATCGTCCATTTCCGAGTCGAATCGATCACCTCTGTAATCCTGCGGAATAATGATCGAATAATTACCAACATTAATTGGCAATTCGAGCTAACAAAAAGTTCTCGAATAATGAGAGGAACGCAAGACTGTGCACGGTCAAAGTGGTACAAGTCAACCATTTTCGAAACAGATCGAAGGCTTAAAATTTTTATATCGATCACACATCTCGTAGTACGGTTGTTGATTGATCGTTTCGTCGTGTTTTTCCAATTTCGAACGCGAGATCAAGAACGTGTAAATTTTCGAAATCCTCTGCTCGCGTTATGCTCGACTCGCTCGATAAAGCGCGACTCCGCCGAAATTCGTAATCGTCCGCTAACCCAAATCGCATTAATCAGCCCTGTAATCGCGCGGAACGACGATCGAGCGAAATCACGAACACAACGCCGACAATATCGCGGCAAGAAAGCGTACGGTGGAAAGAGAACGTGGAGAAACGACGGGTGAAATAAACGGCCGACAATGGCGGCCGGGCTGATTGAAGAGATATAAAGCGTCATCGAAAATTCGTTCGACCGCGCGGCTGCACGTTCGAGTGCTTTATTTTCGAATGCGGGCGAGACACTTGACGGTGGCACGGGCTTCGATTTCGTTCGGCGGCATGTAAAATAAATGCGAATTACCGCCGGTTAATTTTTTACTGGCCGCCAGAGCGGCGGGACACGCGCGGATTACGGCATGTCCGCGCGTTAAACGTTCAACAAATCCCTCGATAATTGTATGGTTACAGCGTGAATTGGGAGCAGAAGGCTGGCGGCGATAATTGATGGCCCGTGTTAAAGACGCGCGACAGCCGACAATAAATGAAACGGAAAATAAAATCAGCGTAATTCACACGCTACGAACGATCGGTCGATCTTTTCCCGCGGAATTAAAACGCCACCTTTTTCACCCGCGCGCGAGATCTGTTCCCGGCGATCTGAATCGCGGCAAGTCCGGTATAACGTAACGTCGCGCCGGTTGCAAAACTGTGTGACGCGACTTGGATTACGTGTAATTATTATTACACGTCACTGATAGATTTTTGGAGATGTTTCCCCCAAGTATCTTTCGTCCTACATTTTCGTTACGTTTCATATTTTCTGATGAAAAATTCAGGCATCGGATAGCCAAGCGCGTCCTTGTTCCGACGCCAGATGTATTGTCACTTGCATACATCTGCTCATAAATTTCCACGCTCGTATAATAATACAAATTATTACTCGTTACACGCGGGCAGCGAACAGAATCGCGGGAAAATGAAATTTTTAAGCTTTTTCGTTTCACGGCTCGTACATCTCGACGTCGGTTGTTTGTTTCAAAATGTAAATGCGGATTTAAACGAAGCAAATCGAGTTTGTTGCTTTCTCCTTTATACAGGCTGTAGAAATAATTGCTTCATTTCGCCGATTGAATAACAATACAGGCTCGAATTCCGTTTCAATTATTCAATTATTCCACTGCAGCTTCGTCTCTCGTGCTTCGCGATGAACTTTGCGCTCTTCGGCGCATTCGAAGATGATTACAATTAACTATTAATTTGAAATTCATCGAGAGACATCGTGGCGATATTAACGTCGAGGGAATTATGAAATTACACAATACTGCACAAAGCAATTGTTTATTCGTTTAATTTGCGATACGGACAAAATGGCTCCTCAGGTTCGAGTAGATTCATCGTCCCGTCGAAAATGTTGTTTGTCCAACTTCTTGTCTTCTACAATTTGCGAAAGAAGTTTCAATGGCTCTTTGTACGAACGTTGCGTGTTATACGTGTAAAGGCAGTTTATCACAGCTCATACATGTTTTGCATCTGTCTTTACAACTAGTGCTCTGTTTAAAATTATTTCTTCGTTCCTTAGCTTGTTAAACGTGAAGCACTCGTAGCTGTTTTTATTTGAAACTTAAAAGTGCTACTGGTGAGGTTTCGAAGCGAGTTTCTCGTATGAACATTCAGCAGTCCATTTGCAATTCTGATTAGCCTCTGAATAATTGGAATCTTATTTCGCTGTCATTGGCATTATTAACTGTGGCACAAAGATTCGTCACATTGTTTGCATAAAAGATAAATACAATATCAGGTTATATGCACAAACTGGTAATGTTGTAATAATAATTTCAATAGTATGAACGTGAATACCGATGAATTGCATTATCTTCAAAGCCATGTGCAGTCTTGTCATCCTAATCTGTCCACTGTTTGATTACGATGTACATTCGTATAATGTACAATTTGTGTAATGTCTCGTATTGAAAATTTTTAATTGCATTTCGTGTTAGACTGTTCGTGTTCCATAGTTAGTAATCGATGATTGATCTGTATTAAAACTGAATAGACAGTTTGAATTTATGTAATAATTTTATTTCATTGAAATGAAGTTAGACTGATAAATCTGATTCTCTCTTTATGGATTCGTCAGTTATTATTTATCGCACTAATACGACGGTACAATGTTTCTTAAAATTATTATGTACTAATAGAATTTCATATTTTATATCTTTTCATTTATCCGTAGGAATATTATTCTTTTATATATTATAAAAGCTTGGATTTTAGACGATCTTGAGCTCTATTTTTGTAGAATTGGCGCACAAATACATAATTGATGTCGAGAGAATTAACGGTGCTTTCAAATCATTCAAACTGTAATTTTAAAACATTTTAAAGTGATTGTTTGCAAAGGAAGGAAAGGATTTGAGATGATGGCAGCGACTCCTTACCCCAGACGCTTGTTATTGTAACTTGCTAGGCTGCATTGGTCATTCCCATCTTAGCGGTGTTGTTCCACACTCTGCTTTGCTAGATCTCAAAGTCTCAACGTCGAAGATCGGTAGGACCTCGACGCTAGGCGCGCAGCCACTTGCAACTTGTGCTAGCCAGAGTTCGAAACTCGTAGTTGAGGAGTCCCAGGCCGTTACACCTTTGACACGATTCGATTAATTCTATGTAAATTATTGCACTCGATCTTCGATCTCTCGGTAATTTTCTGTAAATATTAAAATTTCACGTCAATAATGAGAAATGAAATAATTGAAACACCCTGTATTTGACTGACCTTCTAAGTAATCCAAATTGGCCAGCGATTTTTCCACAGATCTCTTCAAACTCCTAATCTGACCTCAACTGGTAGCTTCGAGAGCTTCGTTCCGCGCGAATGATCACGTTTAAAACCGCCAAATATTTAACTTTGAACCGTCGAACGCGTATATATACGTTCAACGCGAAGGGCTAACTACTCCAATGCAAATGGTGGCAATTGGCCGACCGATCGTTCCATAAATCGTCAGTTGAAATCTATTAGCACTTTCAAGTTGATGGCGCTTATACCAGCCGTTCGTTACAGATTACAACTGCGTGCCGCGATAAATTAAGCTAATGCCGGTCCTCGAGAGGGAAAAGTGAAAAAATAAAAAAAAAAAGAGAGAAACGAAAATAAAAACGGACCGACGATGGGCCACTAACTAACGGTTGGGTGCAAAAAAGATCGGTTCACGATCGGCGGGATGGCTAGGGGTGCAGCGATAGAAATTTACGAATTACTTGGAAGTTAAAGACCCGTGAGGCTCGTAATTCGTTGGGCTGGACGTTTAAAGTCCCGAGGCCAATGAGAACATCTCTATAAAGTACAATTTGATGTCCCGGTTAATTTCTTCGATTTTATTGCCGATTCGAGTGTCGCGAGGACCCGGCGAACGACTGGCTGGTTGCGCTTGACAAATAACAAACGGAAAAACGTGACCATCGCGCATCTTTGTTCATAAATGTTGGCACGTTTGGAGAGGACAGTTTCATCTTGGTACTTGTAGATGGAAGTTCTGAATTAAATGAAATTTAGATGTGGGACAAGATGAATTGAAGGGAAGGGATATTAATAAATTTAATATAATTGGAAAGTAGTAGATATCTTCTAGCTGACAAGTTGAAATTCTCAATGTTGGTATTGACAGTTTAATATTTTTATTTTTGAATTTAGACAATTTCTAAGACAATTTAAAATCTTTGAAGGTGTCTCTTTGTGTCGCAATTTGTTATTTCAATATCAATTTTGTACATTCCAACACTTACGAACGTTCTAGCAAAATATAGAGACGTCATCAAGCGTACAAAACACGACGATGAAAGCAAGCGAATAAGAGAAAAAAAAAAGGAATTCTTCTATTTTATTGACAATGGTGTACTTGTGGCAAAGTGCAACAAATTATACAGAAAAGAAACGAGAGGGAGAGAGAGAAAAAACAAACGAGCGAGGAAACAGTAAAATAGCGAGGTAGAGGTAAAAAAATTTGAAGGAAATCCTCGAGAAAAGTGGAAACGCGTTCGTGTCCTCCGGTTCGGTTAATTCCCGATGTAAAAGCACCCCCCTCGGGCTACGGACATTATTTGCCAATCGATTTGCACCGACTGATTTTTCTATTGTCTCCGGCCGTCGAAACGCCCGCCCTGGCCGGACACCCTACGGAATGCTAATTCACGCCGTTCAAATACTTTTTCTACGTGACTTAAATTCCTCGAATGAGAAAACCATTACCCGGACGCTGGGCCGTGTCGATGCCTGCAGAGCGACTCGATTGATTCTTCCGTCCCCCGCGCCAACACTGCCCGCCTTTTTCCACACTCTCTGCTCGTTTTCCACGAAGGTTACAATCACCTTTCATGCATATCTTGCTCTCACGGATCTACGTTCCTGGTGTCGAGGATGAGATTTCAATTTGTTGCGAACGTCCTTGATTTTCTAAAGCTGACATTTCGCAGCCTGGTGCACCATTCTAAAATTCTGGCGTTTCTCAGTGAGTGAGTAAGTAATGACCGAAGCGTATTTTTGTAAAATTTCGACGCTTTCAGACTCTTGTTTAGTGATCAATATTTTATCGAGAATAGAGCAGATAATGTGCGAAAAATAATTACTCGCCAAGTGCATATTATTAGTAAGAATCTCGAGTAGTATGATTAAATTATACTTTAAAACAGACTAGTTGCTAAACAACGAAGAAGTTTAGATCCACGTCGCCGTGGTTTCATTCCAAACTGGCTAGAGCTTTTTCCAAAAAGGGGATACTTTTTCGCCCTTCCTTTTGCAGATTTTCTTTTTTGTCTTTTAATATCAAATGATTGAGAGCTCCGCAGATATACCTCCTACCTATCAGTGTATCATGGTTTTTGATGGTGCTCCCAAGTTGAGAGAAACGGTACTCGTAACGCAAACACTCAAACGTATATTCAAGCTAGAGGGCATATTTTTTTTTACGTCGGTCGTACAGTCGTGCCGGAAGCACGACACTCGCGGTTGTTACGCCGGCCATTTCTTGCGGAAGTTCACGGCGTACGGAGGTTGGCTCTTTAGTTAATGGCGAGTATTTAGAATTTTTCTGTGGCCCGGCTCCGCTGGGCCATAATTTAAAATATATCGGGCAGAAACGTAACTGGACGTGTCTCCGCGCGTAATCCCTCGCCGGTTACGCGCGCACCTCCGTTGGAACTTAATCTCGCGTGAATAGTTTAAAGGTTTAAACAGAAGTGGAGACCTGTAAATTGCCGCGGAACTTGTGATTTATTCGCCGAATTATTCCTCCTTAATAGCCATTTATTTTAGTTTATCCTCTGATAACGGATGCCCGCGATTCTTTCTTCTTAAAAAGTAGAGTCGCTCCTTCTTGACGAGCAACCTGGGGAGTAATAATTGTGCATGTGCAGCTTGTACAAACGTTAAGTATCAAACATGTATCACGCGTACGAACGTAGTGGAAACTACGAAAATAGCTCTTGCGACATTTGTAGAGGTAAATTAACATTTAAATATCTAAATCTGTTTATATCAAATTAAAAATCACGTTTGAATATTTCATTCAACTACGTTGCAGTAAGTCGCGAATCTCGCGCATTCACTTCCGTCAAAAAAAAAAAAAAAAAAAGAAAATAATTCTCAAAATCCAAATGAGATAGAAAACACTCCCTAGTCATTACTGTGATGGAAAACTCAACTCCTAAACGTAATCGATGCTCCCTAAGAGCCACTCCCTCCGAAAACGAACGTTCTTTGGCTAGAGTCCCGGGCGTGGGATAAGCGTTCGCTAGCGTGGCAAACAGGTGGGAACAGCGTCTGCGCTGATCGCGTACAGCAGTTTCGCACGACCACTCGAATCTCGTCGGCAACAATATTTACGTTAACGTATAAATCACCCGTTGGCCCGGCGAGATAGAAAAGCGGAGAGGTGCCGGAGAATGCGCCCGTAGGAGAGGCAGCCGAACACACCAGCCGGGCCAACGGGTTGGAATTGGCATGCATGAGAATACCCTGGCATTCGATTTAATGCGGGTAAAGAGGTAAGATGCCGTGAAACATATCTATCCTGTCTTATCGGATCTCGAAGATGTATATCGGTCGACGTCGAGCTCCGGCAACCGCCTTCGTTCTCGTCCTGATCTCTCTCCACCACCCGGCGATCCCCAACCCCTTTTTCGCTTCATTCGAGATCGAGGTTTAACCAAAGTGGCAACCCTCTCTATTGGGTGTCTCAGAATTGTGGTCGCGAATTTAACTGGATTGATGGGAATTCCTCTCGAGAGAGGAAGGGCGACGTATAGATCGATAATTTTTAGGAGGAGACTCTTGTAGGTTTCGTTAGTTTCACGGCGTGTTTCGTAAGTTTTGATTTTTTATCATTATATATATATACATTTTTTCTTTCTTTTTATGACATCTATGAATAGACCACAAATGCACACGTTTGTAGAAAGTTTTGAGCGTTTCATTCTTAAAAGCATTTCTGAAATGGAAAAGGGCTTATCTAATAGATGAGAGATAGGAGCAACATAGCGTTCACGTTATACTTAGATATACCTTCCAGAGAAACTGTTCTCAGTTGTTAGAAAATTGAACAAAGAAAAAGATTCAAATATTCATCGACGCGTACACTCTCGCACGACCATGATGTAAAGGCGATTATATTCCATCACGTGCGAACCACGTGTCTACTAGAACTTGCTACGTAACAGTTGCCGCTGAAAAGTTTGTTAGTAATTTAACAAAGTAGAAACGCAATTACACAGTGCCGCCTATCTGCATAATCTGTCCGCTTGCCCATTTACCCAACATTTATAAACAAATTTACAAACGAAATGATTTTGTACGACAGAAATACGTTTCCGAGCAAGCCTCGCCAAACGTCTAGCTACGGTCTACAACCTCTCGGCTCGAAGAATATACCCTTATCCCGTTCAAAAATTCATTTACTCGATTTTATGACTTCTGTCAAGCTGTCGAGCGCGGCACAATCGCGCGACGTTCCAGACACACTTCAGCAAAGCTTCTTCTCGCGAAAGGCCTACTATCGGTTAACCTTCTTCACCTTCTTCGCCATTTTCCATCCTCGCGATTTTCCTCCTTCTCCCCTTTGACACTCTCCACTTCCACTTCCTCTTTTCGTTAACTGATTTCCCCCCTACGAGACTTTCTTACGTCGTGACTTTTTCCCCATGTCGTATTGTACGTTGAAAAATGTACGGAAATCTATTTCGGAAAATACCGCTGATCTCGGAATCTCGTAGGATGCGAGTGTGTAAGAAGGAGGAAGAAAATTCGTTTCACGATTACACGTGAAATGTCGCGACGATAATTTTCTCGTACCCACTGTACATAGAATGTCATATTCAACATCACTTTCGTAAATATAACAGTCCGTCACATTTGTTCCTCGTTTCGCAGAATGAATATTACAACGAATATTCCGTACTCTGTACTTTTATTTCGCATTCGTACTACATGAACATTAAATATCACTTGTCTTTTTATCATCAAACACTTTCATAGTTTCGTCATTCCGTAAAAAGATATTGCACCTATGTTAAAAATATAGTAATGTAAATCTTGTTACTCGAAAAAATTCGAGTCACTATGATAAATTTCTACTCTGTTGCAATAAAGCACAATCGTGCACTGACTCACCAGACCGACGTCGGTGTCATACGTTCCATAACGATCATATTTTGCCAGAAAGCTCGCCCGATCAAAGTTTTCCTTCAAGTAAATAAATTTAAATCAACTTTAACTGAATAAATTCTCCCTTTTAAATTTTAAAACATCTAATTATCAAAAAAGAGAAAGAGCCACGTATTTCCTACGACTTAATGACTTTTCTTTCAATCCCCTTCCAATCCCCTTCCAACAGTCCCTTTGCGAATCGATCCCCGTTGGGTCCGCACAGGTGAAAAACTGTCCTGTTCCTTAATGCGTGGATTCTCCGTCGATGTATCGACGTATTCCAACAGCCATCGATTTCCGATAATAGAGCAGTCCGGTCAGCACGGCCGGAGAGGAGGCGAACGCGAGCGGAGCAAAACGCTCATCACGTATTCCATTTCGTCGTGCCACGGCTGCGGCGGATCAAGGCGGGGTTTTAGGCTGACCCCGTAAGTTGAAAACAGGTGGGGAAAAGGAAAAAGAGAGAAAAAGGAAAAGGAAGGAAGAAAATGAGCAACGTAACAGAATCCGCGATGTCACTTACCGTCACTTCCGGTTAACTC